>PVKS010012204.1:0-54257 GCA_004027875.1 Aplodontia rufa | reverse complement strand
AACTCTAATGCTTTCTCACAGTAGTTTTGCTTTGCATTTTCCTGATGAAGCAATCAAATATTCATGATTCCTGGGCATTCAGATTTCTATTTTTACAATATGCCTATTCAATTAAAATTTGGACTCTCTCTTTTTTCTAATTTGTAACAGTTCTTCATATATGCTACATGTTCATTTTTGGGGATAGATTAATGGCTATCAACAGAGTTGTAGATATGCATCTACATACAGTTTTATACTCTCTTAATAGTTTGTTGATGAAAAGGAGTTTCCAATTTTTCCAACTGATTTATTAGTTGCTTCCTGTAAGATTAGGACTTTCTGAATTTTGTTTAAGAAATCTGTGCCTGCCTAAAAATCATGAAGATATTTTATGTTTTGTTCTAGAAGCTTTATTGTTTTAACCTACACATCGATGCCTACAATATACTTGAATTATTTGTGTATGTGGTGAGAAGTAGGAGTTGAGTTTCATTTTTCCTTACAAGCATGTCCAGATGATTCACTACCATTTACTGAGAGTACTTTATCCTTGCTGTATAGTGCCACCTTTTTCAAAACTATAGGGTCCATATATGTGGGAGTTTTTTTCTAGCACTCTACTCTGTGGCATGGTTCTATTTATCTACCATTATACTTTGTCTTTACTGCTGCTGCTTTACAAGAAGTCTTAATATCAGGTAAAGTAAGTCCTCCAAATTTATTCCTCTTTTCCAAGAATATTCTAGTTATTCTTGCTCCTTTATATTTTCATATAAACTATAGTATGAATGTCTAGATTCCCCCATGGATATATTTCATTATCTGTCTTTCCCTCTTTGGTTTTTCTATCAAAATTACTCAGTGACTTACTTATTATTGCACAGAGGATAAAGTTCAAGTTTCTTATAGTTTGGATATTTCTTTGCATTTCCATGATTTCTTATAAGGCAATAAAATATTTATATGCTTATTTGGTTTTCAAATGTTCAATTTTGTCATGTACCCATTCAAATCTTTTGACCATTTAGAAATTGCACTTTCTGCCCATTATACCTTCCTGATTTGTAGAAGTTATTTTTTCATAAAGACAGGTATTTTTCTTGTTGCTTACAAACCATCATTTATCAATGTGCAGTCTGGTATTGTCAAGCTGCTTATATTATATAATTGTATGCAAGTTATATTTGTTATTCTGCCCTATCTGGAATACCTATCCCATTCATTCTTAAACTGGCCAACTCCTACTTATTGTGCTTAGCATAACTTCTTTGCCACTTGTCCCTACCTTAGAACTTACCCTATTATCTTGAGTTGTCATTATACATGTCTGCCGTATCTTGTGAGTCCTTTTCATATCTGTGCATCATCACCTTGCACAATTTTTGACTCATGGTAAGTATTCAAGTCACTCAACATTGATGGTGATCTCCAATCTAAATAATTCTTGCCCCTGAGCAGCTGCCAAAAACTTGAGGCCTCATTTGTATGTTTATTGCAGCTGTTTCCATGCTTGACAGTAGTTTTTGCATCTGAGACAATTGAAAGAAGACCCCAATTCCTTGACATTGAGACTTTGTGATGTTAAAGGCTTCTGGTTTTCTAAGGAAGTTTGGAGGGTGAGATTTCTTACTTGAAGATGCTTAGTAACTTTCTCTTTTTCAACTTTCAGGATTTCTGGCTGGGCTTCCTTCTTAGATCCATATAGGTCGATCTACCTTTAAAGAGGGTGGGCTGGAAGTTCAAGTGGAAGCTCTTTTTGAGAGAATTAGACATCTACTGCTTCAGAAGCTTCTTTAAGTAGGAGAAATGCTTCACAAAACATCTAATTTTTAGTGGAAAAGAAGTGAATGACTACCTCCCACTCATGGTGCATCCAAATAACTCTCAACAAGTTTAAGCGCAGCTCTTCATGGAATTATTATGTAATGTAGCATCAGTTATGGTAGACTGGATTGAAATCCTACATAGGAAGAGCAAACTTTCTGATCACTTTGACATTGATAAGATGTAATGTCATCCTGTCTCTGCAGCTGCATTCCTTTGCTTAAGTGATATTTAGCCTGTGTGTATATATCTGGGAGAAAATCAAACAGTTGTAGATTGGGCCACCATCCAGAAGCAGTTGTTTCCTGTATTTAAACTGGATTCACCCAATGAAGTATGAAGTACTTCATTGAAATGTTTGCTTCAGAATGGCTCTGTTCTGCTGCAGTGAGAAGAGGCTTCCAGTTAAAACATTTAATTAGTTCCCAATTTAGACGGCCAGAATGATCAGTCAGCCAGTGTTTTGGAATCTGAGTTTGTACATTCCTTGGGATTGGTAAGTGAGCGGATGTGGTCAACTGTGAATAGTGTGTATGCAGTTCACATCAGAGAACAGATTTTTCTCCACCCCTTAAAGGTTAGTTAGGAAGGGATTAGGAGCAAGTGGGTAATATAGAGATAATCCTTCCCTGTCTTCTCCTCAACTAGTAATAAAGGTTTCTCTGGTCTTGAAAGTCACAGAGTGGGCTGGAGCGGTGGCTCAGCGGTTACAGTGCTTGCCTGGCATGTGCGAGGGTTCAAACCCTAGCACCACGTACACAACAGAGTGTACGTTTCATGTGACAAAAGTCACATGAAAAACTAAATAAAGTTGATACACACACACTCTCTCTCTCTTCCTCTCTCTTAAAAAAAAAGAAAGTCACAGAGGCTAGAAAGAGTATATGGAATTGAAGTAATCAACTGTCAGCTTTAAGTGGATTACATTGTACTTGCTTACTCTCAGGATGATCCTCACCTAGTAAGAACTTTAGACACACTAAGTATGCAGTAAATATTGTTTTAGCTAATATTACATACATACATTGCTGAGAGAGAGAGAGAGTTGTACATCTGTGAACAATTCTACTCTTCAGTCATGCTAACCTCCCTGTTTATTTCTATGGCATAAGTCAAACCTCTTATTTGTCTCTATATGATAGGAATCTCTTATCCAAATTTTATATTATAGTTATAAATTAGCCTGCCGAGTTTTTAATCCTTTGCTAAGAGAATGTCATCAGGCTTCTGAGTTCTTCTAGTCAAGGATCTGAGGCAAGCTGAGTGATTTTTTCACACTTTGCAGCCTGACTCTTACTTCCTCACAACAATCCAAGTTTAGCTGCCATTTATCTAATCCTGTTTTTTATTTCCTAGAAGTGGCAATTAGTTTATGGGTTCCTGCATTGTCCATGATAGCTCACATTATTGTACTTTTGACTGTGCCCTTTTACTTACCCAGAATGCTCTTATCCTGTCCTTATTGCTAATAACAACTCCAATGTTATTTCTTCCAAGATGTCATTCCTGAACCTTCCAGTTCGGCTAAGGGACTTTCCTCTGAGTTCCCTTCCACTATCATGGGCAACATAGTGTCTGGTGTGAGAGGTTCTCAGTAAATATGAATGCATACTATTCACAACCTGTATTGAATTATCTTCATTGGGTCTGTTTCCTAGACGAGGCACATCATGAGACGAGGGACTCTTTCATTCACGCTATTCATCTTTCTATTCCCAGGTGACTCTTACATAGAACATGGAGGGTGCTTAAAAATAGAATTGATGGGAAACATTTCCATATCTTAAGAACAACTAGAAGTAAAGTTCCATCAAAGCAACACAACTGCTTTGGAATATTTCCTCCTGTCAGAGTTCCCCAAGATGCTGAAGCCAAAGCTGACAGATAGATACGTTGCCGTGGAGAACCTTGCTTCAATCCTTCTGCCTCGGGTTGTTCAGCTGGCGAAAGGGAAAGTGTCGGTGATTTTCAAAGGGTTCTTGCTAATAAATATATCTCTCAGAGCTTCAGGAGACTAATTGACATGATCTGATAAAATCTGTGGAAAGTTTTGAATTAAAAATTATTCACAGGAGAAAGTTTTGCTAATGTCAAAGATACCTGGGACAATCAGAACGAAGATGAAAGGTAAACAAAGGCTACTCATCGGTGAATCATTTGGATACTATCATAACAGTCCAGCATTGAAACTCTGTATTTTCTTTTCACATGTCATTGTTTTGATGCATACAAATAAATTAAAGAAGGAAGGATAGAAAAACACACCTGCTAAATGGCCAAATAACACATCATTGCTTTGCTGCATATGTTGCATTCATTCAGAGCTTATTTTCAGAAAATAAGCTTTGTGAGCTTTGTAATTGGCAATGGATGCTTGAGTTGAGTGTAAAAGATAACATTCTTGGGAAGGTTTTTGAGATAGTTTAGCCTCTGTTTCAGAAACAAATGTGAATAAAAATGAGAAGGTTTTATCTAAGAGAAATTCATACCACAGAAAGCATATATTTTTGAAATGGTCTGGAAATTTATTTCTTTGGTCTTAATCATTCTGCAAAGCAGTGAGAATCTTGTTTCCTTGGAGTCTAACCTGTAATGTACTACTTCTTATCAGATCCCCAAAGAAGCATTGGAACCCATATCCCCACAGAAAAGGAATGTGGTGGGGGAGGGCACTGTTAAATCCAAAAGCAAAACAGTCTAAAACAAAACAAAACACAGATGCTTCTGGAAAGTAGGCCTTAGGAGAAAGCCAAGAGCCTAATTAGGAGCAACCACTAACGACATCCCTACAGTGATATATATGGGTGCTTAATGGAGATGATCAAATGAATGATCAAATCAGATTTTTGTTATCTTGGTTTTCTGGGTTATCATGATAGGTTCCCATTACCCTGAAGCAAACGATCTTACTTTTCTCTTACTCAACTAAGACGTACAATGATTCGTTAACTGCATGTATATTTGCAAAAGTTTGAAAGCAGATCCATCAGCTCCCCAGGTCAACTTGATAGACTCAGGGAAAAAAAAGTCACTGGTTGCAGTCACTGCACATTTTGGCAAATCTGTTAGTTCACACAATTACAACACAAATCCTAGGTTGTTATTTGTGCTTCAGTGAAGTCATGCTCACATCATACTTATAATATGGATGAGTTTTAAAACAGCGCAGGCAAATAGAATACAAACTTAGGTGAATTTAAACTTCTTTAATTTCCTTTAAGGTGATTGCAGTTCACTCCAATACTCTGCCTTGCATTTAAATACACATTTTTTTAGGCCATTTGGTTTGAGAGATTGGTCGAGTTTCTCAATTTTTATCTGAGAAATACAATTCGGCTATTTAATGTAGGTACAGCAAAAATAAAAAGATCACCTACATTGAACTGGATAGCTGTTAAAGATGGCACTTTGAAGAATTCGCTCCAGGCAGCTGTAACCTGATGGCATAGAACACGACACAGTACCTCTGACTTTAGAGTGTATACTTTGCATCTTTTGCTTGGGAATATTACTCCTTTGGGAAGTTGAGCCCTTCTCACCTTTTCCCACTTGCCCACTGCACTCATGGTCCTGCAACTTTGGAAAGGAAACTATCTTGTATGATCGCACATGTATCTTCCACCCCTCCACACACAACTTTTGGACAACACCAAAAAGAATAAGAATTCTTTCACCTGCAAGGGAAAGCAGATCTGTTCTGACCCATCCTTTGAATTCCCTAAAAACAATAGAATTTTTTTTTTTTTTTATGTATCTGTGGTCTCTGTACTTGGAAATGGTGGCCCTGGTGATGCCCAATGCCTTCTTTCCATGACGGATGGTGACCATGGCATGGGAGAATTAGGCACTTTTTTTCCCTGAACTCACATTATTGTGAAGTCTGTCTTTGACTTCCGTACCTCTTCAGGCTTCTGCCTTCATTTTGTTTAAATGTGTTCTTTTTTTTCTTTTTTCTTTTCTTTTTTTTTCAGAGAGAGAGAGAGAGAAAGAGAAAATCAAATTTTATTGAGTTTTTCACATGGCTTTCGTTGCTCTGACACTTAGTTGTGTACGTGGGTGCTGGGGTTTGAACCCATGTACTTGCGCATGGCAGGCAAGCGCCGTAACCACTGAGCCACTGCTCTAGTCCTAAATGTGTTCTTTTTGTTAAAATTGAATTCCTTCACTGCTTGTTGGCAGCAATGTTGGTTAGTTTTCACGAATTTTGTTGCCTAAAGACAGCATTGCTTAAGCTTTAAGTCATAGCGTCTCTTTATACTCTTAAAAGTTATCGAGATGGGGCTGGAGGAGTGGCTCAGCGGTTTTGGTGCTTGCCTGGCAAGCACAAGGACCCGGGTTCAGACCCCAGCACCACGTACACAACTGAGTGTTGAGCAACTAAGGCCATGTGAAAAACTAAATAAAGCTGTTTCTCTCTTTCTCTCTCTCTCACTGTCCCTCTCTCTTTAAAAAAAAAAAAAAAAAAAAAAAGTTATCGAGAACACCAAGCACCTATGTTGTATGGGTTATATCTATTGATATTAGACATCAAAATTGAGAAAGTTAAAATATTTATTGATTTTTAAATAATAATCATCCTCATTAAGTATACTTAGCATATATTTATGAAAATACCTATATTTTCCAAAGCATAAAATTATTAAGAAAGTGACATTGTTTTTCATTTCTTACAAATTTCTTTAATGTCTGGGTGAGTGGAAGAGATCTGGATAATCAATTATGCAACTGTAGTTAATCTCCTGTGTTCTGTTGCTGGGATTGAAGTACGTGGAGAAAAATGTGTCCTCGCATTTTTATGTACTTTGGAATGGAGGGGTATTTGATTAGCATTTCCAGATGTTAATATTTTTCTCTGCCATTCCATCATAAATCAAGAAGTGGTAGTCTCAGGCTTAGGTTGTAACTCAGTGGCAGAGTGTTTGCCTACCACGTGTGAGGTGCTGGGTTTGATTCATAGCATTGCATAAAAAATTAATTAATTAAAGGTATTTTTAAAAATTTTTTTAAAGAAATGGGAGTCTCTTAAAAATTACACTGTGGAGTCTTAAACCACATCAATAAATGTTTCATTTTGTTATTTTAAAAATCCTTTTATCTTGAACCCTTAATAATATTGTTTATTTTGTAGAATTATGCATTGAGCAATTGAAACACTTTAGTTCACTGACTTATGCAGATCTTACAAGTGTTTACATATTTGATTGTAATACATGCACACATACAGACACATATACACACTCTTCCCATGTTTGTTAATATTGCCAGCAGTCTCATAAAAAGTCATACTCTTGGGAAGCTGTGAAATTCAAAGTGACAGGTTCGTGTTTACCAATATCCTATTTTCACTGTTGCTATAATTTTGTCAGTGGTATGAAAAGCCATCATTTGTTCCCCCTAAAATAATAGGAGACCGTTTATGGCAAACATCCAAGTTTGAATAACTGACTTGTCTATGCATTGTTTTTAAAATGAAAATCATGTTGTATGAAGAAAGCAGCTAGTTACCATTCACTCAAAAGAAACCACAATGCCTTTTTCTGCTTCATCAGAAATTTCATAGGTAGAATGCACTCAGGTGCATTGCGGTGAGAACACAGTGTTTGGAAACTAGTACCGTGGGGTATTACTCCTTGAGTCATGCTGAAGCAGAAAACCTCTAACCCATGTTGGTTGTGCACTGTAAGTATGTTGACCCGAAGTAGAAAGAAAGTAGCACTGTATTACGAAGGAAGGTACTTTTGATGTTGTAGACCCCTGAGAAGGTCTCCTGGAGCTGAGGGGTCGACAAGCACAGTCTGAAGTTGTCAGGCTGGTATGAACTTCTAATTATTCCTTGCCCTTACACTCACATTTGAACAATAAGGCAACTATTCAGAGATGTTCTCACTCATCCTTACTGCCAGCCATTGTTCTAGGTGCCAAGGCTTCATTGATTGTTGTTGCTGTGTTGCTTGAAATCAAAACTGCCCATCAGTATATTTGAAGAAATCATGGAAGGGAAGATCATGTTTAAGGTTGTTAGCATGTGATGGGAAGATAATTACAGATATATGTAAAGTTCTTGCCCCAGGACCTGACATGTTAAGATATCAGAATGTCTTTTATGCTATAGACTTTCGGAAAATATTTACTGAATTTAAGAGTGGATTTATTTGTTTCTATCTCCACACAGTCATCAAAAATGTAGATTCTTGGGGCTGGAGAGGTGGCTCAGTGGCAGAACACTTGCCTGGCATGCCAAAGAACTCAGGTCCAAACCCCAGCACCATGTACACAATTAAGTGTTGGAAAAATACAAAACAGATGAAAAATTAAATAAAATTGATTCTCTCTCAAAAAGAAAAAAAAATGAATGTGGATACTTTTCATCTTTCTTTATGACCCTTCTTGGCACATGGATCTTACTATGTAAACTAGTTGCCAACTGATTTCAGCAATTCCAGATTTCATATTCTAGAGATACTACCCAGGGACAGAAAAAAAATTTCTTTTTGCTCCTCCTTATGATTGCTCTTAAGAATAAGACACTTTTGTCCACCCTCAGAACAGTTCTTACTTCCTGCTATAAGCGTGGGAATTAAGGTCTAAGAAAACAGAATATTTATTTGGCAGACAGATTGGCTTTATCACAATCTTAATACTATTAAAATATTATTTATGAATAGAGATGTCTGCTTCCGTCCACAATGTAATACCTGGTAGCAGACTTATCCTCCTGCCATAAACAACTGGAAAACAGGATAAACATGCATTGGTGGCAATAGGAACAGGACAAGAGGGACCCAGAATTGTAAAGTCTGAAGGAGGGAAACAAAGGTGGCAAGCCCGATAATGTCCTCATTTCCTGCCTAAATGCACCTACCTGGCCATTGTATGTGTAGCAAGTACCCAGATAGAGCACTCTAATGTTTCAGAGTGGAAGAGATGGAGACTGGAGTCCAAGGAAGCAGACGGAATTTGCAAGAAGACCTCAGAAAGGATAATACTAGGAGAGAAAGACCTGAACATTTCCACACTGGGCTTTCTTGATCCTGTTGCTGAATGCTAACTTGTGGATGCAGAGTATCAAACTCCACAAAACGGGCAGAAAACAGCTAGATGATGGGGGAGCTGTAAGCTGAACAATATCTAGACCCATATGCAATTTGTGATTGTCCATCTTTAGATTTCTAAAGCATGCCTGGCAATTTGATGGAATCAGGCCATCAAGACTCTTGTGCTAAACATCCATGGTGTCCGTTCTTAAGGACTGGATGCTGAGTTGTTGCAAATGACTAGTTCCTACTGTGTTTATGCTTTCTTTTACTTAAGCCATCATATATGATCCTTCCCCTCCCATGTGAAAACAAAATCTGGATTGGGTTTCAGGGTTAACTCTGGACTTCCTTAAAGGATCTCAGCAAAGTGAAAGTTGGTGTGGTTTCGTTTGTGCTTAATCTACATGACATACCTCTTCAAGGTTCTCTAATCCTTGCCCATGCTAAGAGCCACGTGCAGGGTCATACAGCTGGTCGGAATAAACAACCATTCAGTGCCTTTGGCTTTCTGTGTGAGTCACCAGAGGGGTGCTTGTTGGAGTGCTAAGAAAGATAAACACATGGCAGCTCTCTAAAGCCTGTTTCTGGAAACCTCACCAGAGGGAACAGATGCCCATTGTTCCAAGTCTGTAAAGTGTTATAAGTCTGGAGTGAGAAATGCATGCTTAGTGAAGACTTTTGATGGATCAGAAATTGAAAATGCTAGTAATTAAGTTTAAATTAAACCAATAGTGACAGAATAGTCTTTTTTGGGTGAAAAGACATAAATGCAGGAGAGCAAGAAAACATGGGTCAGGATCAAGGAGTTGCCACATTCGTTTGGATCAGAAATTCGCGTAAGAAAACAAAACAAATAGTGGAGAAAACCCAGTGTTCCTTGCAACAGACTTGACCGTGTGCGTCCATGAGGGGGAAAAGACCATAATGGAATGGACCACTTTTGCTAAAAGTAAATCAACAACTTTATTCTCATTAGGCAATAACCACCGTGATAATATGATAATACAAGGGAGTATATAGAATTATCCAAATTTTCTTTGTCTGCCAAGAAACCCCATAACAACATTTTCCATGAAAGTTTGTTAATGCCTTAAGCCTTCTGGATTCTGCACATCTCTAAAAGCAGTGAAAGCACTTGAGAAATAACCTAGACCGATTAGTACTGCCAGTAAGAGTATGCAAATAAGAGGGGTGTCTGAACATCACAACCAGTAACTCTATACACTGCTGCTATAACCAACACTGGTCAGGTCCAGGGTGATGCTTGTGCCAACCTTATTTCATATATACTAGAAAAATAGTGGTGCACTGTTGATGTTGAAGAGAGGAACGGCTTTGGTGTGGAGGTGAGATTGGAATAGCAGAAGTCCTTAGGGAAGAGAAAAAATATATTAGTAACTTGCTAAGTTCTGCCTCTCCAATGATACAAATGCAGTTAATTCTTCCATAATTGTGTTGGTTTTTAGCAGTGCGAAGCTAGGGAGCAACTTTTTCTACTTTACTTCCAATTTGTGGCTCCAGAGATACAAAAATACTAATGTGTTATCTACAACAGTTATATATGGTTGCTGTAGAACATTCTGCAATATTAAAAATTTCGTATTAATTTATATGCCTAGTTTACTAATCACCCAAATATCATGAGCCATTAACAGAATACCCAAACACACACAGTAAAAGTTAGTGCACTTATCTTTGATATTTTCCTGGCATCGCAGTCAAATAAAAACCGTAGATTTATATGCTTCTATTTTTTTTTTCATTTTCAATATATGTATGTCAAGGTAAGAGAACAAAACATACTTTATTTTACAGTGTGTAGAATATACAATTGGTAACATATAACATATATTAAGACGTGTGCTATGTTGACCTCAGTTTCACTCTTAGTAGAGCGCTGCAACCCTAGATCCCAGACCTGGGTGACCACAGCTCACTCCACTAACTAGCTTACTAGTACTGGCGTTTCAACAGGAAATGAAATGGTTTCCTCCTCCCCTGACATTTTATTTACTCAGACAGAAAATACTGTTAGGTGCCTTGGGCTCTGGTGATATATTACCCTTTCTAAAGAAGATTTTCTTTTTCTAAAAAAAAAAAATCAGTCACTTTTATGTTCTTCCTTTTATAAATTTTGTCTTTGCAATTTCTATACCATAAGTTGCAACAAAGATTTGCAGAATCTGTTCTGGTCCTGTGTAGAAAAAGGTTTGGGGAAGTGCTCCATTTTTGAAATGCACTCTTTACCATCCACCACATTTTGAAATAGTAACTCCATCTCTCCCTGAGCAGGACTCTGGGAAGACATTTTATCTGCATGTAGGAATAATAAAAGAGGATGTCAAATAAGCCTGTTTGTATGTAGATACACACTGTACACACATGTATATGTTAATGTTTATGATGCATTTATTTCTGTAAATAAAGTAAGATAGTGCGAGAGAGGGAAAGTAATAAAAAATGTTCTATCTAGGAGCTGGAGTGGTAGCACAGTGGTTACAGCGCTTGCCTGGCATTCATGAGTACATGGGTTCAACCTCAGCACTAAATACCCAACCAAATGTCTGAGCAATGAAGGCCACTTGAAACACTAAATAGAGTTAATTCTGTCTTTCTCTCTCTCACTGTCCCTTTCTCTTTAAAAAAAAAAAAAAAGAAAAAGAAATGTTCTACCTATGTTAGGAGCTGGTATTGTACACAGAATTTTTTTTCTATAGTACTAAGTAAAAGCCATTAAATATCCCAGAGAAGAGAAAAGATGGGGGTAGTCCTTAAAGGCACATGACAAAGACAGCATGCCCCCTCCCAAGAGATAGTCTAACAAATATGATTGTGAGACTGTGCCTTTTGGTACTCCTTCCATTTTACAAGTGACATGACCAAATCTTTGAGCCATCCAATGAGCATGATATGGCTCCACTTCCAGGAGGAGTCCCCTACTCCTCCTTGTCTTCTTATGGTCCAGGACTATTTGGACCTGTTCTGACTTTTGTTTTTATTCTAAGCTACTTTTCACTCACCTAATCTTGGGATAAAGACTTATGTCTTTTCTTGTAAAGAAAAGCCAAGGAATTGAAGAGAATTTCAACTCAAGCTCAATAAGCCTTGCCCTTAAAACCACCAACTTGAGAACATCATGCTAAAGATGGTGCGTTTATTCCTACTATGCTTTAGAGACTTATGGTAAACCATTGATAATAATATCTAAATTTTAAGAGAGACCCCAAAACTTGGTTTTTCAAATATGCCTTGTTTTCTATGGAAGTGTTGTATGAAATAGTAAAATATTAAATAATAAAATAAATGAAGTCTGATTTTTGATGGAGTTTACAGCATTGCACTTATTCATAACATCTATGTTCTAAAAAGTGTTTAAATTAATTATATTTTGATAAAAATTGGCATAAGTTTATATCATCTGGAGATAATTATAGACACTCTCCCTTAGTGTTGCAAAAGCAAACCGCTGATGTCCATGACGCCATCATTGGTGCTCAGGGAAGTCATCGCTCAGTTTCCTTTCTTGTATTTATTTCATGAAGTGCTTTGGACTGGAAATCCCACTGTGGAATTGTCATAGTGAAATGATCTTCAAATAAAATATTCATTGCTATTATGGTTCATTTTTTCTATAAAATTGGTATCTTACATGATAATGATCTCAGTTAACTTGGGCTTCTACAACAGAATACAATAAATTGGGTGGCTTAAAATAGCAGAAATCTATTTTGCACAGTTCTGGAGGCTGGGAAGTTTAAGATTAAGGCATCAGCAGATCCAGTGGTTGACCAGGATCCTCTTCCAGTTCATAGACAGCTGTGTTCTCATTGCATCCTATGTGGCAGAATGGGCGAGGGAGCTCTCTGAAGTCCTTGGGATTAGGGCACTAATCTGATTTGAGGACTTTATCCTCAATACCTAATCACCTACAATGTCCAATTTCATCACATTGGAGGTTAAGATTTCAATTTAACAATTTGAGGGGAGATATGATCCTTCAGTTAATAGCAATAATGAAAATCAATATTTATTTCCTTCTCTTCTAGGTTTCAATACTGAGTTTTCTTTCTTCTCTGTACTGTTTCTCTCAGACCATCATATGGAATCCTTTGTTTTTTAATTCTCAAATATTCATGTTTTTTTCATTAATTTATCTGTCACAATCTATTGTATAGGCACTTCTATTAATTTTTTTCCAGCTTAGCTTGCATCTCACATGGAGGGTTTTTCTATGGGGGTTTTCTGCTTTCTAATTACTTTATCTTGATAAAAATTCACATGGTTACTCATGTATTTGGTTACTATGTCTTGCTCCCAAATTTGGTCCCTTAATTCCTTACCTCTTTACCTCTTTTTCCAAATGGTGATTAATCAATGTATTTTTACTCATAACTTGAATGTGATTATCAAACTAATTAATCTGCTTGACCATTTGATTACCCAAGCTTCAACCTTAGCTATCTTCTTCATTAGCTACTCAAATTCTTACCAGATTTGACAAAATAAGGACCTTTAACCAAAGGAAACTTCTACATTTCTCTATCTTAACAATCTTATTGAGGAGAAAATAACTTTTATATATGCCTATCTAAATTGATTTTTTCAGTCTCAAATTTTATTTTTTTTTCCTTCCAAGAATTACCTTTACTTAGAGCAATCCTACTCTTCTCCAGACTGTTTCCTCTATGGATTCCATTTTGGCCTTGGAAATGAATCAGGTGAACTCTCATTCCCTTTTAATGCTCTCATACACTTTTCCACAATGAATCCCAATGTTTAATTCAGGTTCTCCTCCTTTACCCTGGGAATGGAACCAGGGGAAAACAAATTGTCCTTTGATTCCCAATTACTTGGAAATTTTATCTCATTTCCTACAATGGGGCCTGTGTCAGTTCAGCTTTTTCTATCTCCTTTCCTTTTAGGCAGATTTTCCATATGTCAAGACTCCAATCCAATCATAAGTGACACTGCTCACTTGTGATTTTCAAAATGGCAGCTATCACCTGTCGAGGGCGTCAGATGCCGAAATTGTCTCCTGTTAGGTCTCAGGACACAGTCTATAGATGCTGGTATTGATGTGTCTTAGCTCACCAGTTAGATTGTACATCCCTTAGGGAAAAGAAATGAGTCTATTTTTTGTGATTTTCAAACCAAGTGTCATAGCTGGTAGCATTTTGTAAATCAATTTTGGCTCGAAAATTTTACTTAGAAAAATTTCTCTAATACCAATTTAGAGAGTTGTGACCAGCACAAATGTGTGTGTGCATACACACACACACACACACACACACACACACACACACCCCAAGAGGGTATTACTATCCCTAGTAAGGATAAAAATGTTTTGGGAAACATTTTAGTTAGTGGGCACTAGATAAGAACCAATATTTTGAAAGCTATTGCATTTCAGTGAAAGAACCCAATAGATACTTGGTTTGGGGGTCATTCAAGTTGTTGAGAATTTATGTAAAGATATGCAAAGGAGCCTCTATAAAATCATGAACATCTTTTCGTGGCTCTTCCTCTTTGGTCTATTAGGCTAAGTGTGAGGTCTAAGCAGTCCCTTTTATTATTTTATGAGCATGATTGAGCATTTCATGCCTTGTTCAGAACATTTAGATGTTCTGAGGGGACTGATTCCAAATGCTGATGTTAAATCTCTGGATGAACAAAACCTAACCCTGCTTTGAATGGTCAGTCATGCAAATGGGAAGTTATCACTGACATAAATTGCTAAGTTCAATAACCTCCAATTTATTTTAACAAATATTTGTGGAGGGCCAAGATTGTGTGGGCTGAAGATACAGAATCAGATGAAACTTACACAGTAAAAATGCTATGATCTAATACAGAGTTGGAAACTATAGATCATGGACCAAATCTGATCCATGGACTGTTTGTGTAAATAAAGTTTTGTTGGAACTCAACCAGGTTCATTTTTGTATGCTTCATCTATAATTGATTTTATACAGTAACATACAGTTGAGAGTTGCAGTAGAGACCATCTGGCCCACATGTTGGAAACTTTGCTATCTGGTCTTTCATAGAAAAAGTTTTTCTTAATCTTATCTAATAAAAACATAAAAAATTGCTTCAAATAGCATATTTTTCTATCAGAATCCCATATGAAAAAAATGTCAAACATCAAGAACAATATTTTCCTTATTTCACTAGTCTGATTGGAAACCTTGGAAGGATTCAGGAAGTGGCCCCTTTTGTAAACCAAGTGAGAAGAAAACACTGTGGTCTTAATGAAATGACACTTCATGTTTTTCTGTCTTACACACACATAATCACCCTGACCAGTGTGTGAATGGCTGATTGCAAAGTGCCAATATTACAGTGCTTAATCAGCAGAATATTAGATCATAGATGACCAAAGGACTACTCATTGACTGGGTGTGGCTGCCATGATCATATGCTTGGTTCTAATATTATTAAGTCAAAATTTATCTTAAAATGTGCATATTCACATTAAAGTCTGGGTGTGTGTCCAAATTCCCTTGAGAAATCCCATTTGGCAGCACTAGGCCTCCATTCCTGCATGATGGCGACCCGTAGGAGAAATGGCTTCCATCTTTCCATGGGCCTAACTGTTCCAGGTCACCCAGTCTCTACTGACTCAGGGTGAAGGTGTCAATTGTCATTTCCAACATGCTGATAATCTTATTTAATTCTGCTAAGTCATTTATCTGTAACCATTCTCTTTTTTTGTTTTTAAGAGAGAGGGACAGTGACAGAGAAAGAGAGAAAGACAGAATCAATTTTATTTAGTTTTTCATGTGGCCTTCATTGCTCTGATGGTTATATATGTGGTGCTGGGGCTCGAACTCCCGCCCTTGTGTGCATGCGGGACAAGTCCCGCAACCACCGAGCCACCGCTTCAGCCCACCATTCTCTTTTAAAAGTAGGATAATAGAAGATTTACCAAGAAGAATTTATTTTTAAAAATGGGTTTTCTTAAATATTTACTATGCAAGCAAAGGGAAAGCAGTCTGCAGCCTCTTTACCCACTTATGTGCTTCCCTCGCCCCTATAGATGTGATAGCTTGAGACTAACATCTCAGACACATAAAGAAAAGCAGAACTGAAATGACCTTAGAGAAGAGATTTTCAAAGAGCTTGCCTCAGGGAGTACTGAAAATAAATTATTGAGGTCTGGAGAGAACAGTATTAGAATTAGTATATTTTATCCTTCTCTTAATTTATGTTTTATATTTTATAAGTTTATAATACAGTCATAAAGAAGTACTTAGGTCATACAAATAGACATATAGAGAGGGACACAAGAGATGGAAGCATGTGACCCCAGAAGCTTGGAGACCACAGACTTGGGATACTGCAGTTCATCTGGGATCTCATCACATCCTAACCTTCATTTTATCAGTAAAGCTCTGAAGCTCCTGGAGGCAGAAAGATCTGATCAAAGGACAAGCATTTCAGCAACACATACCAGTTCTACATCCTACTGAGGTGCTCTCAAGAAAGCGGGATCAACAGGGTGATAAATGATTTTCCTGAAATAGCTGGGCAACTTGTAGAAAAGTGTCAGACTTCTTCCTCCAACATAGCACCTAGAACAGTTTCCTCTTTTTTTTTTTTATGTGAAAAATGGCACCTGATCAACTCCCCACTGCCAGGAGAGGCCTCCTGCCGTGTCTGTGCTCCCATGGGCCAGCTCTCCTTGGCCTGCATCTGCCTTCTTTTCCTGTGGAAATAAAATATACGGGCAGGAGAAAGGACATATTTGGTAATGCTACGCTCCTCAGCTTCCTGCTCAGGCTGTCTCAGCTGCAAAATGTCAAGGGAAAAAATATCCCTCCAACTTGGAATGAATTCCAGACAGACCCTGATGCCTGCAAATTTGTCAAAGAGAGCCAAGTCCAGAACAGCCGAACATGAAGAAGGTTCATTATTCGACTTCAAGAGACGCTCAAATAATCAGACACTCTGGTATTTATGATTTTCCCCATTTCAGATGGTCTGGAGTTCACAACGTTCCCCTCCCTTTACCGCTGATTCTGAGCTTCCTTTTAAATGAAACCTCAACAGTTATAAAAAGACTCTCACATTACTTGGAAGCCGCAAGCACTACATGGAAACACTCTCTTCATACAGGACTGTTTGGGGCTGGAGAAGGGGAGCTCTTTCGAATGCTAGTCTGGGAGGGCAGGCCAGGAAGTCAAATTCACTTCACCTTGACCACGCCACAGAAGTCCTCACCTGGCTCCGGTGTGTGGCCAAGGCCTCCCACCACTCATAGCATTAGGCCCGACAATCTTTACTGAAAAGCGCATATATATTTCCACCGGCTTTCTTTCCACTTCAGCTTTCCTTTGCACTGCGGGGAGGGAGGGCGTGGACCAACTAGTGTATCCCAACACTCCCCACTTGCGAATCTACCACCAGGACAGTGTGTAATCGTGAGGGAGCTTCATCTTTTCTGGGCAGGCAGCATGCTTTATTTCTCTTTTAATCCATTGCCAAATGGGGCAAAAAGGTGAGGAAACTGAATTTGTCATCCAAAACTCATTAACTTGCCACATACACATTTTCCCTTCTGCTCCTTGCTCTTCATTGCCAAATGCCATGGTATTTGTTTGTACTTGGTCACCCTAAATCCTTATTTGGGTTCTCCAAGAAGCACGAAGGCATCCAAGTATCAGTTTTAGCAACTGGTGGAAGTGGCCACCTGAGGTATGGGATGTTCAGTCTTAACATGTGGTCTCTGTAAATAAGGGTCTTCTTTTTCTCTCTTCCGACACTGTCCAGCACCTCTAGGCTGGTTTTGCTCCTCAACAGTCTAGGGTTTGTGCTACTCCCATGGTGATCGACTGTTAGGTCATAAACATTAGATGTGGCATCAATGGATGAGTCACAGGGGAGGAAGCTGGAAACACAGATGAGAGCCTCCGTTGACAGATGGATGCCCTCATCACAGCTCTGTGGGTGGAGGGAAAGCCTTCCCAGCCCACCCCTGACATTGATTCACAAACCTGGACTGCTCTGGAGGAGGCTTGGAAAGTCCATTTCTGGGGAATACCATGTTACTCTCTCTCGTGCCTCTCATGGGACACCCATGTCACCAAGAGGAGGCAGAAATGATGATGGGAACTTTTTCTTGTTACTTTTTGAGAGTTAGCAAAGTACTAGGTGCTACTTAGAAGATTCTTCTTTTATTGGGTCTTTAAAGTGCAATTCTCTGAGCCCATATTTCCTTTTATAAGAATTAGTTTAAGAGCCCTGAATTTGGGGTTTCTGAATGCACTAGTTCATGAGCCACTATACTCTATGCTGCTAGGAGACTGATCAGCAAGACGAACAATGCACTTTCCTGTGACCACTATCAAGAAATGCTCGGTATTTCTGCTAGCCTGTTACCTTTTATCTTCCAGACATTTTAGACCTGAAAGAGAACATTCCATCAGGGGATCAGGTTCTATCATTTCACTGGAATGCAATGTAAGACCACAGAAACGAGCACAAACAAATTTACCATGGTTCAGATTAATAAGAGATAGCACTTGAATGGCCTGCCCCATGTGTATTCCCTCTGCTAAGGACAGAATAAAAGAAATAATGAAAATGCAGCAAGAACAGTCAACCAGAAATAATGGAAGAAACTTTTGTTATTAAAGACACAAAAGAAGTTGGGAAGTTGGAGAAAGTTTTTAAGATTATCTTGGAAGAGTATATTTGGATGATTAATTCTTTAATCATCCAAATATGATTTGGATGATTAAAGAATGCATTCTTTAATGCATTCTTTAATGCATTAAAGATGCATTAAAGAATGCATCTTTAAGATGCATTCTTGATGGAGAGATGGGAGACAAAGTTACAATAATTTTCAAGATTTTCTTCAAGATACAAGGTTCTCCAAGTTGACAAAAAATAACTCTGTGTATTACTCACTGCTGAGATGGTTATTCATGGACAGGCCTCAGTAGGATCCAGGCTACTTCTAAGTATCAATGTCATATTCTCCTTGCTGGAAGGCAGCTGAGGAGTCATTCATTCCAACTCGCTTGCGTCACCCATGAATATACTGAGGCACAGCAAGGTCATTACTAGGTGACCAGCAGAAGGGCTGGGTCTAGAACTCAGATCTCTTGGCTCCGCGTCTGTGTGCTTCTACAGCATACTATCGGTAAAATTATAAATCTGTTCACAACATAGCTCCACGTCTACCTTCCTGGGCCATTACAGACTTGACATTCTAGAAATGCTTTTGTAAGAATTTTGTTTATTACATGAGCTGAGACAGAAATATGAGGAACCCTGGGGATTAGCATGGCTAAATATCTCAACTTAGAAGAAAACTTTAGGCAAAAATTCTAAAGAGGAAATGCTAGTTATATGAGCTCATTTCTACTCACTAAAAAAGGTAAAACATTAAATTTGAGATCCAGCTTTCTCTTTTGCTTAGCCCAACATCAGACTTAGACAATGATTCCTCACACAAATCTGTTCCATATATTTCTTCTCCCCAATGCATAACTTCTTTGATCTGCAATTTCAAGTTTGTTACCTTCCCTTAGGAAGTTCTGTTTCATCTCTATAAATGTACATTTACCTCTCTTGTTTTATAATCTTTGAAATGAGTAATACTGCCTCATCTTAGATGACATCCAACTTAATTTCTAAGTTATACATTCTTTGCTTTTGCTTTTTAACCTATGAGAGCACTCTGTTTCACATTGTAATCCAGCTGAGACGCTCTTCCTGCTTTCTTTATGAAAGTTTCACTTGAGGGCTTTCTTCAACCCAACTGCAGATCCAAGTCACGCCTCACAGATCCAGTTCCTTATGAATGACTTTAGGAAGCCAGTATTGTTAATAGATGGGAAATAAAATAACTACAAAATTTTGGATGGCAGAATTATTACCTAAGGTTGATGCTAATATTATAATATCTCTCTTTTTCCTTAGTTTGGGCATTTTAACTTCTTTGCTGGACATCTAAAGAAATCATAGTGTCATTGGACTCCTTATATTGTTATAAGTAGGAAATTTCAGAGTGAGTTTAAGGAGCTCCTAAATTCATGTTAATCCCAAAAAGTTCTTCTGCTTATTAGTCAGCAACTGAAATTCCCATTAATAGATTCTATTGTTTAGGTTTAGAAAACATCTCCAGAAATCTGTGCCAGTGGTGTCTGGCAGTGCCAAAATACTAGCCCTTTAGTACCCATGAATGCATTAATTTTACATCCAGGACCGTAATTTGGGGAAAAGGAGTTACATTTTGATAGTAAACATAAAAGTTGGCATGGTTTAATTCTGAAGTGTTCCTCAAAGAATTATATGTTGAAGACTTTGTTCCCAAAGCAACAATATTCAGAGGTGAGGCTCTTGGAAAGTGACTGGATCATGAGAGCCCTGACCTCAATGGATTAATCCAACGATGAGTTCATGGCAGCTGCCCTTATTGGTGGAAACTGTACAAGGTCAGGCATAGTTGGAGGAAGTAGGTCACTAGGGGCGTACCCTGGAAGGGAATTCCTTGTTCCTGGCCCCTTCCTTGCATCTCCCCACCCCTGCTTTCTGGCCACCATGAGCTGAGCAGCTCTGCTCCAGCACACACTGTCCACCATGGTGCCTGCCTCACTACAGGCCCAACGGAGTCAGCAGACTGTGAACTGCAATCATAAGCCAAAATAAAGCTTTCCTCCTTTACTCTTCTCTGGTAATAGACTGTCACTGAATCACAACTTTCTCTTTACCTGCTTGGGGAGGGAGCTGTTTCTAGTACTTGAATTTCAAGCATTCTTAATATGTTTATACATTTCTTTCTCAAAGCTCTGCACTTTCATTAACCTATTTTATGGTGGTTACCATATGTTGGGTAAGGTAAGCAAGAGGCAAAAGAAAAAGAAATTTAACATACACACACACACAGACACACATACACACACACACAATCCTGATGTTTCTATTTCTCTGGAGAACTGTTTTTTGAGAGAGATTTTTAAAGCATTGGTTCAGATGATTATAAAGGCTTGGCAAATCCAAAATCTTCAAGACAGGCCAACAGTCTGGCGACCAGGGGAGAGTTGAAATTTAAGTCCAAATAGAGTCTGCTAGAAGATTCCTTTTTGCTTGGTGCGGTCCATGTTTTTCCCTTAAGGTCTTCAACTGATCGGATGAAGCCTACACATATTATAAAGCATAATCTACTTTACTGATTTAAATGTTAATCTTATTTTGAAATTAACCATTACAGAACAAGTATCTGGCTACCATAGCCTAACCAAGCTGACATAAAATTAGCCATAACATGAGCTAAGCACAGTTCTAGCCACTTTGGAAATAACCATTATAATTATTTTAGTTGATATTCTAGTGGTGTCACTCTCTGATGATGATAATGTTGAAGATGTGATGTGGTGATGATACTTAGCATCTTCCTTAAACTACCTAAACTGGAGAAACCTTATGCAAAGTAGTGATTACTAAAAAAAGAAAGAAAGGAAGGAAGGAAGGAAGGTTTGTTAAGTGTTGGTGTTACGGCCACAAGAATCTTTATGAAGAAACCAACATCCATTTCTTTATCTAATATTGGAGGAATAAAGATTATAATTATACAGTATTTGGCCTGATACTATTAGAAAATTACACAAGATTTCTCACAGCCAATTCTGAAAATGATCAAATTGAACACTGGCCATACCTCAAAGAAGCAGAAGATTTTGTGTCTGTTTACCTGCAAGGGAAATGCCAGAAGCCTGCAGCACATGTTACACATGGTTTGGCTGCACTTAGAGGAAAAACTTGGCTCTCTAACTTTATCATACAACGAACCTATTGTCCCCTTCCCATATCCATTGGTGAAGCACAGAAACTTTCCACTTATTTTTCACTTTATTATTCTATTTATTTATTTATTTTGCCTATAGTTTATTTTTTTCATTTCATTACACCTGTTTTCAAGTGTTCAGTGAAATCACTCCTTATCCTTGGGAGAAATGACAGACAAGTAATGACAGGCATGGAATCTTCCTCTGGAAGTGAGAACAGAAATTGCTCTCAGAAGAAAATACTGGCCACACACAGATAGCGTCTTCATGAGGTGACTTGGTGACTTCACAAGATAGGCCCTACCCCACCCATCTGGGATGAGCATGACTTGGGCTGCTCTTTCAGAGCCTATAATTATAGTACAAAGATGAAGTTACATCTATGAAAGCAAACGTTGTCCAGGTCTCAAAGGCTCACTCTACTTTTCCAAATTACCTCAGTTGGGAGAGTGTATTTGAAGAAGTCATGGAATGTCTCTGGAAAGACACATAGAAGACCTAGTGACATTGTTTCCTCTGGGGTGAGGGAGCTGACACCTGGTAAGGGCTGCACCAGGGCCTGTTTCCTCAATGCACACCACTTTGTACCATGGGGAACGGGAAAGTGTACGCAGTATGCATGCATGACCTCCTTGAAACGAGCTCCCTACCTCTCCACCAACCTACCTAGATGATTAATTAGCTATCTAACTTTTTTTAAAGCCAAATAGAAACACTTGGAACTTCCTCTGTAACTATTTAGCTAACTATTCACTTTGACTCTTGAAAGAATTATTTCTTCTAGTTTTTCTCACAGACTATACCTAAGCAACATCTTCTTGTTCTCCCTCAAATATGCCAGGCATATCCTTATCTCAGGTTCTTTGTAAAATCAATTTCTGATGCCTGGATATAAGTATTGTTCTTTTCCTCTGCATGACTTGCTTCTTGACAGCTTTGTCTTTACTCAAGTCTCCCCATAGGGCCTACCTTGATCACTCTATTTAAAATTGCAAATTTATACCCCAGAATTATATGTCTATTTTGCATTTATTTCGTGGTAATAATTTTCTTGCATATATTTAACATCGTTTTTTAAAAGATAGAGTCAATTTTATTTATTTTTCACCTGGTGTTTGTTTTTCCACCATTTAGTTATGTGTGTGGTGCTGGGTTTCGAACCCCATGCATGACAGGCAAGTGCTCTACTGCTGAACCACCTCTCCAGACCCCATATTTAATATCTTTATTTTCTGTATCCCAACACTAGAACCAAGCTCCATGAAGTCAAGGATTTGTATTTTGTTCACTGATTTCTCTGCACTTAACTACTGCCTGGAACTCAGAGAATCAAGGAATCTTTGAATAAATGGGAGAGAGAATGAGTTTTCTTTCTAAATTTGTTAAGCTTGATTATTGTCGAATAATTTCTGACACATCTAGTTTTTTATTCTATTAATGATTACTGTTAAGTTTTTCAACATTTTTCAATGTGTATTTTAAAACTAAATTCAAGCATAACATTCTCTACCAGTGGCCAAGAGGTACATGAAAAGATGCTCATCAGTAACCTCAATTCCTATTGACAAAGGAATGGATAAAGAAAATGTCACACACACACACACACACACACACACACACACACACACACAGGGTTATATTATTCAGCCTTGCCAAAGAAGTAAATTCTGCTAGTAGTGACAGCAAGGATGAATCTTGAGGACATGGTACTAATAGAAATACACCAGGGACAGAAAAACAAATATGGTCTCAGTTGTGTGTGGAACCTAAAAGTCAAACTTATGATTAGTAGAAAATGGAATGGTGGTTTCCAGAGGTTGAATGGGTCAGGGAACAAGGGAGGTATTTGTCAAAGTGCACAGCATCAGTTATACAAGATGAATAAGTCCTAGAGATCTACTGTTTGGCATAGTGCCTAGGGTTAATAGACTGAGATGTATGCTTAAAAATTTGCTAAGAGGGCAGCTCTTATGTCAAGCATTTCTTTTAGTCAGTTGTTTCATTGCTGTGACTAAAGGACTTGACAAGAACAATTTTAAAGGAGGAAAGGTTTATTTTGGGGCTCAGGGTTTTAGACATCTCTGTCCAGAGGCAGCAGTCTCCTTTCCTCAGGGCTCCAGGTGAGGTAGGACATCATGACAGAAGGCATGGGTCCAGGGAGCAGAGAGAGAGAGATAGAGATTCCACACCAGATACAAAATATATACCCCAAAGGCCACGACCCACTTTCTCCAGCCACACCCTACCAGTATACAGTTCACTATTTAATCCCTGTCTGAGGATGAACTCACTGATCAGGTTCAGGTTTTTATAATCCAATAATTTCACATCAGCCTTCGAATTGTCACACAAGAGCTTTGGGGGTGGGGTACACCTTGCATGCAAACCATAGCAGTGTTATTATCACCAAAATAATTATACTAAATAAAAGGCCAGGAGGAAACCTTTGGAAGCAATAGGTTTATGACATGTGTGGTAATGGTTTTACAGATGCATAATTATTTGCAATTCAAGTTGTATATATTAAATATGTCGCAGCTGTTTTAATGTTAATCATACATCAGTAGAGTGGGGGCTTTGATGTTTTCATTAGTGATTATACGTAGCAGTGGAGTTCATTTGATATAATCATATGTGCGTGGAATAAAATTTTCTACATTTCAGTTCCCAGTACTTTCTCTTTTCCTCCCTCCTCCCTCCTCTGTTCCCCTTCCTCTACTGGTCTTCCTTCTGTATATTGTTTTTTAAAATTGTTGCCTTACAGACACTTTTATAGATATACAAAAAGGTGGCCTTCACTGTGTTATATTCATATATGTGCATAGCATAATCAATTTCATTCCATAGTTCCTGCCTTGGTTTTTTTTTTTTTAAATGAGTAACAGTCTCTCATATTGCAAAGTTTACATTTTCTTCTGCTACTTCATTACTCTTCTCCCTAGCAAATATCCTGGTCTTTGGTAAGGGTGCTTTAAAATCCAGATTGCTATTATTATAATATCATTTCCCATTTGTCAAATTCTCACTTCTGAAGGTATTTTTAATACAATCATTCTCTTTAGCAAATTTGCCATAATTGTTGCGATTTAACTATGTTTACAGGTTTTCACCATGTGTCACCTGAAAAAGTCAGGATTAATTAACTAGAAGAGTCAACTAAATACCTCAACCACTAGAAGATTTCAACTTAGGGAATTAGACACTGGAAAAGTCCCTTGGAGAAGGGAGGGACAGAGAAAGCTACTGTGACCATTGAAGAACTCAGGAAATGGTAAAATGGTGAGAATCCTAGGAAACTACCGCATGGCTCCGGATCTCAGCAGCAGCCGGCAGCTATTGGGTGGTAGCTCCAGGGAGGCCCATTCACAGGAGCCTGCCTGCACACTGCACCACTGGTACTCATGTCTTTGGACTCTCCCAGTCCCACACAGCTGGCCTCCACTGGCGAAACCTTAATGACTCCTTCTTTGTCCTTTTCTGTAGAATTTTTCTTTCCTAGTGTGCTCTGAGATATAAATGGACAAAAATTGCCATTATATCCCCAGAGGCCTTTTGAGTACAGATTTCTATGACTCCTAAGTAAAAGAAACACACACAAAAAAAAGAGAAAGAAAAAGAAAAGAAAAGAAAAAAGAAGACATGGAATTTCTCACCAAAATTTCATCCTGAGTTTTTGGGATTTTTTTCTTTTTTGAGCCAAGTGTGCTGGCTGTTTTATTTTGGTGGTCACTGCTACGAAGTTCTTCTGTTAGGCACATTCTGCAGGTAAACCCTATTGAGGACCTCAGAATGTGTTGGTGACCAGATAGTCTAAGTCTGCTCCCAAAGCAGTAACAATAAGAAGCACCTCAAGGAGACTGAAAACATCCACATGACATGCCTGTACAGTAGGTCACAAAAATTAGCAAAGGTTATTCTTTTCAGTTGTCACTCATTATCTGCTTATAAATACCCTTTGTACTTCAGTGACTTAGTACTCATTTCATAAGGTTGCTGTGAAGACTAAATGAGATTTCTCTCTCCTTTTTCTCGCTCGCTCTCTCTCTTATTTGGAACAGTGCCTAAGCCATTAGAAGTGCATAATACAAGATAGTTGCTACTTCTATTGTTAATTTTGTCATCCTCCTCTTGCTGGGATATTGATAGGTTTATGTGGCAGATGGATACATTAGATGTAATTATTTCTCCCTACATCTTTGCCTTTGTCATGGCTTCTTCATAAGAAGAGTGCAGTTCTTCCATGCTTGAATTTGGACCTTGCTGTGTAATTAATTTTGGTCAGTAGAACACGAGCAGTAGTGAAAATTGGCCAGTTCTGAGCGTAGACTTTAAATGCTCTGTGCATTTCCATTTGCTCCTTTGCACTTCTGCCACTGCCATCAAGTTTCCTTCCAGGCTGCCTCTGTCCCTTCAGCTGGGGTCCCACAATGCATGCACAAGGGCTATAACTGCCTTGATCAATCAGGAGAATTGCAATGGGAAACAGCTTCCCATGAGTCAAAACTAGATCACCCGAACTCCAGCACACTTAGACAGGTGTGAGCACTCCATGACTGCTATTCAAAGTCCCTTGGTTTGGGGCTGGTTTCTTATTCCCCAGTAGTGAACTAATATCCCATATTTCAGTTTTACCTACCTAGAAGACCTACCAGAGACAGGATCAAGGATGATTCCTGCTCTTTTGCTGAATTATATGTTTTGCTCAAATGCTGGCCGTTGCTCCCTGTGAGCATTGGCCAGAGTAGTGCTGCAAGAACTTGAGTGGGTGTGGGGAGAGGTAAGGACTAGTGCCAGTTTCTGCCTTCTGTGTTTTTGCTGCCTTCAACAGTCTGCCAGCTGGTGCAGCTGCACCCTTTGGACAAACGATATGATATCCTGGGCATTAGCCTAAGCGGTGCCACACATGCAAAGAGCCACAGCTGCTATTTGTTGTACTTCTTGCTGGTTTTGGCTCTGTCGTGTTGCCTGAGGGTGGCATAGATTTCTACACACCAAGTGTGGCTTTCCAAGATTCATAGATAGAGGTTTGATCAATGCAGCCACTAATGATGATGACTGTGCATTTAGAAAACAGGCCAGGACCATTTTATAATATCTTGAGATTTTCTTAAGAATAAAAAGTGTTTGAATAAATTAATCATATAAAATTATTTAATATAACATCATATAGTTTGTCCTTCCAGGAGAAAGCTAAAAGTTTACCTATATTGTTAATGTATTTTTATATTATTTAAAGGCATGTATGTTACTTCCTTTCTTTCCTTCATGTAATAATATTCATAACCAGCATAATATAGATAAATCCTATGAATTGATTGAACCCTAAATTAAATTTATAATTGGTTTCCATTTCCAAGTAAAAAGGTGGTTTGCTCTGCACGTGTTTCCTGGAGAAATTGAAAATCATTATTGAAAAGCATATGTCATTGGTGAATATGATCCACCTCAGAATTCTCTGAGCTTGATTTGAAGCCCAAAAATAAGAATGTAGAAGTAACATGAATCCAATTTATAGTCCATGGAAAAGACATCACATTTCTAGTCCATTCAAAACTTAAATCTAAAGTGTTTATTTATTGATCACATTTTCAAATGCTACTGGGATTGGCAAATGAATAAAAGGAGAAAAACATTGTTAGTATGACCAGGAACAGGGTTAATAACTGGAAAGCACAGAGCATGCTCATCCTTCAGAGCACTTTTAATGAAAATGTAGACAAATGTACAGCATATTGTTCTCAATACTGGCTAGAAATCAAACATCCAAATCTTTCAAAATTGACAATGGTTGGCAAACCCCAAACCTTCCAATTTAGTTGGTCCAGGGTGGAACCAAGTAATTAGCACTTCAGCACTTGGAAGCTTCCAAGTGATTTATAGTTAGGCCTGCTAATATATGATATTTTGAAATTGTCTCAATTCCAACAACTAATTTCAGATTGTCTTTAGAGGAGGTTCATGTAGGAGTGGAGCTTTATATGATTTTATAGGAAAGAAACATGGATTAATATAGTAAAGTATTTTTTAAATCCATTATATGTTTTGGATTTCACAAATTTTGTCATTTCAATCAGTAAAACTTAGATTTATCAATCTGTGAGCTGCTTATCTTTGCCTATTAATTGCCTCTATTAGTGTCATTACTTGATGTTAGTCTAGACTTTTGTTTTCATATCTGACACCTTTTACAAAACTATGACTTCGGTCATAGTTGTGCACTGGAGTAGAAGCAGTGGTTTGCAAAATTTGATTGAGCCCATGTGAATATGATATTGCATATTCAGCAATAGCAGTTTGACTGATTGATATCAGCCATGACATAAATGTTTACACCAAGGAAATTGGGAAATGCTAATAACAAGATACTCCTTCACTTCAGAGACAATTATTAAACATTTAAAAACACACCATCAATTTCAGTGGAAGAGAATTATGGTACATGAGTTGATTTTTCATACTTAATATTAGATCTTTTAAAATTGTGAGTTTCAACTTTCGCATACCTATTAGTCTCTGGAAAATTAAAACTATATTTAACAAGTATGTATCATCTGTAGTTTTATTTTATTTTGTTTCATCTTGAATCCCCCTCCTCATTTTGTCCTCACCATCTAAAACAGATATCCTATGCTCAGAGGAGACTGACTTATGTTGGTGTGAGAATCATATGTGTTTTACCATTTCTACCTTTAGACCATCTCCTACCACAGTTCTCAGTTTCTAACTTAAGCTCACAACAGAGCTTCTCTGTTTGATGAGAAAAGATAACCAAGAAAATAAATTGAGAGTCTTCTGATTGACCTTAATTTTTGTTATTCTAGGAAACCCAAAATGAAACAAAATAATGAAACTGCCAAGGTAAACATCTTTGACTATTTCAATTACTGTTGTGATTGGTGGGGTCTGACTGCAGATTATCCTCTAATCTCTACAAGAATGGTATTTGCAAAAATACTGAAATGTGCTCTGCATGGAGCCACATCCATCCCTTCAGCATATTCTGGCTGGAATAGTGTTTGTTCAGCATACTGAAATCATATTGGAGAAAAGTTGGCAGTTCCTAAAATAATTTAATCTGTAGACTATATAAAAGCCTTATTCACTATCAGCATGCTGTTAAGAAGTCTAAAAAATTGCAATGTGCCTGAATCCAAGATAAAAGTAACAATATTCTGATATTTGTATAGAAACTACCTCTAGTGAGTGTGTGGGCTTGTGTGTGCATACATGCATAACTCTGGGTATGTGTGTGTGTGTGTGTGTGTGTGTGTGTGTGTGTGTATGAGTGCTGGGTGGGGGTAATAATAACAACAGAAAGAGAAGGGAATTATTTGGATGCTTTTACAAAATCTCCTTGGAATATGGGATGTGTTTTATTAAGATTACACCCAGAAATGGTGCCAGCTGCTTATCAGACATGTGGGTTTGGATGAAGGAAAAGGATTTTCTTTTGTTTGTTTTACCTAAGTAGGTCTTGAAAACATTGATATTAAAAATAGATTGTTACATCTTCAGATTGCTATTTTTTGATATATTATCAGTCTCTTGGGATAAAGAGCTTACTGTGCACATCATTAAAAAATATTTATAGTCAACTTCCACCAAAGGACTCCAGAAAATTCATTTAAAAAATGTGTGACTATGGTAACCAGTTGACTTTTTTATCCTACACTGGTCTATTCTTTGAATTTGGATTGCTTGGCACAATATCAAAATCATAAAATTTAAACTGACACCAAAGTCTCTTGGCATCTTGGTTTCATATGTTGGGACCCGGCCACCACAGTGGAGCGTACCATTAACAGCCCACGGGAATGTGTTCCAGGGATGATCTCAAAGCATACCTCCACCATCCTCTAGAATCTTGCTTCTTAAAGGTTTGTCCCAGGAGTATCAACAGCAGCAGCAGCAGTATATCCTTAGTCTGCTAGAAATGCAGAATCTCAGTCCTTGTTACACAGATTAGCAAAATCTCCTGATGGGATAATGTAGGCGTTAACAGAGAAACTGAGTCTGCCCCTTAGACTATTATTTTGGCTGTCCAAGAGTGAGCTTAAATGAATGTCTATTCAGTGACTGCATCAGGAACGGAATGGAAACTGCAGTATTTACTGGATTATTTATCATTAGCTCTAAGTATAAGAACTGGACTCGGTTTTTGATAGTAACAATAAAAATGCCATCCATACAATTTCTTTTAAAAGTGCCTTTGCTGCATTACTAAACTCACTGGATTCAACATCCTATTTGAACATACATCAAGATCTCAGCAGTATATGTGCTATTGTCAGAAGTTTCCTTGTGGCTTCTCAGAGTAACCATTTCTCTGAGAATCTACTCAGTGGTGCCATACTAATATCACTTAGTATTTAATATGATTAAATATCTGGAAGTGAAGTCCAGTGCATTTATACACTTTGGCCAACTTTTTTACAGAAAATCTGCTACAGAGAAAGAAGTAGGTTGCATGATGTAGTGTACACCATTTAATTTCATCATGGTACTAATTCAATCAAAAATCACAAAATAATGAATCTTTAGATCTGAAGCTAATGATATGATAGGAAGGGTGGGGGGAGAGAGAGGGAAAAGTTCAGTCCTTTACCTTAATAGATGTCTTCAAGCAGTTGCTTCTACTTGCTGGCTGTATTCAAATGAACATATTTATTTTTACCAAAAGCATTCTCAGTGCCTGAAAACTGAGACTGATTAGTGAAATCAAGAATTCTCAAAGTACAATAATTCTGCATTTTTGTATTCCTACACACACTCTGGTTTCTAAGAGCTACTGCGCAAGGAAAGCTGGAGCAAATGCAAACCTTTATTTTCACACAGAGCTCTCCTAAATCCTTATTTTCATCCTTATCCTAGTTTACCTTCAGAACAATCTGAAAGGAAATGAAAGACATCATGATATCTCCCCCTCACCAAAAAAACAAATCTCTCCTTGACTGTCCAAGGCCCGCCAAGCAAGGAAGACTCACAATGCACAGGAACCTCAGGCCCGAGTTATGAAGCTGTTAGGAACCCAGGCTCTGACGATAGGGACACCAGGGTTTGTGTCCCAGCTCAGTGGCTTGGTGGCTTTGGGCAATGCAGTTCTTGTTTCTCATCTATAACAAAACAGCATCTGTTTCAGAAGAAGTCTTGAATGTTAAACACGAGACTGCAAGTCACATGCTGGGAATGTTTATAACATACGGAAACTCTTCTTCTGCCCCGCCTCCAAGTTCCCCCTCTTCACCCTGTCTTCAAGCCCACTCCTCTTTCTCTACCCACATTCATTTGTCTCTTTCTCCCACCTTTACCATTCTTCATGTCCAAGTTCCAAATGCTCAAGAGAAACATCACAAACAGAAATTATATTTAGGCCAAAAGAGTCTCAGAAACAAGAAATCCATACACCTGCAGGGACCATCATCAACCATAACTTAGGTTTCTCATCAATGATCAATTTATTTCTACACCCAACAGTTCCTCTCAATTTCCCACCAGTGTTTGTGATTCCCAGGCACAACAGGACCCGGCTGAGGAGTTGTATGTGGTGGTTTTCACACCAAGCTAAATCACTACTCTAGCTTCCCTCAAACTTTGCTGTTTCCAATGAACTTGTGGCTTTATATACTATTACAGACTTAAATGTACATCTATTATATCTTCTGATTTCTTCACCCCACACAGAGATTTCCCTATAAGGATGGAATGGAGTGTAGAATAAGACAACATATTTACAACAATTCCTGAATCTCTTAGAACCAGAGTTCAACAAGCTGAATGCAGCCATCCTTATGTGTCCACAGGGTACTGAAAAACAGGTTAGTATCCTTCTTGAAAGCAACGCTTTTCAACTTCCTGTCCTGACACTGAACTGGATCAATGGCTATAAAGTAGTTTAATTCTAATAGTCCTTACAGTACTAAATTTATGTGTGAGTTAGCTATTATAAATTATAAAGTTGTATTTATTTTATAATTTTATAACAAATTAGAAATCTTTCAATTTATGGTGGTAGTGTTTCCCTCAATAGAATGATCTGAATGTTTCGTATCCCCCAAAATCCGTATGTTGAAAACTAACCTCCAATGTATTAGTATTAAGAAGTGACACCTTTGGTTGTTGACTAGGACATCAAGCCTCTGCCCAGTAGCCTTATCAAAGATACCCAAGGGAAATGGACACAGTGCCACATATCTGTAATACCAGTGATTAGGGAGATTGAGGCAGGAGGATCACTATTTCAAGATTAGCCTCAGCAACTGAGCAAGACCCTGTCTCAAAATAAAAATAAAAAGGACTAGAGATTTAGTTCAGTAGTATAGTACTCTGGATTCAATCTCCAGTACTGGTAATAAATGAGCAAAGAAGAGAGAGAGAAAGAGAGAGAGAGAGGAGAGAGAGACCTGAGAGAGCTTGTTCACTCTCCTTCTAAGTGAAGATGTATCTAGAAGGCACCATCTTTGGTGTATAGTCTGAGCCCTCACGAGGTACTGTATCTGATGGTACCTTTGTCTTGGACCTTCTAGGCTCTGAGCAAAATTTCTATTGTATGTAAATTACCCAGTCTTTGTTATTTATTATAACAGTTTAGACAAAGTAAGATATTCAGTCACTTGCACTCTCAGGAGCTTTGTAGGTGAGAAGACAGTTGTAACAGGTGGCTCAGTATTTATCCATGACTAGTAGTATCTGACTCAGCTAAGTTGGAGACTGATACCTGTGGACCATTCATGACTGTGGAGATTCTGGATCACGAAAACATTTGACAAAAGATATTTTGTGGGGTGATGTGAAAATCCACATATGCCCATAAGAGAAATTCAGCACATAAATATCGTTGCATAGAATATCACAGAGAAATTTGCCAGCTACTGCTTTGGAGTAAGATGCAGTACAAAAAAATGCAGTTTCCACCCTGACTAAGTTAGCAATTGGCCAGCAGAGATGGAGTGTTTCATCTTGACCCAGATTTGTAACAGCAGATACACCAAATTCCTTGACTGACATGAACCAGGTAGTTGGCTCTCACTCACTCTTTGATTTTGGACTTCTCAGCCTTCAAATCTGTGAGAAATAAATGTAGAATGTTTAGAATCTACCCAGGTTAAGATATTCTGTTAAGTAGCTGAATGTACTAAAATATAATGCCACTTTTCCATTTGATTATTGAGTAAGAAGGAAAGTGGGGGCAGGTCCTCTGACAGGATGGGAAGACTTCAGGGTGGACACAGTGAGTTTATTGTTTCCTGGAGTGGACCCTTTCTTGTCCTTCGTCTGTGTTATGAATGAATAGGATATGGCTATTTATTGTGAATTTTTAGCTACATTCGATTGTACATGACAGTCAGCTGCTTTGGATTATAATCAGGACAGTAGATACTATTTTAAAAGCACTGAAAATAAGTTTTTTTTTCTAAATAAAATTAGCAGAGCAAGGATTTGGGGGATACCCAAATTAATACCAATTAATACCTTAAATTTATACAGATCTTATCAAGTTTCTATTTTGAAAATACTATTTTGTGTGACCTGACATGGAAGCCAATATATGAAAATCAAAGAAAGATTCACATTCAGAGAGAGAAGTGTCCCTACAACAGGAAATAATTACAGCCAGCAATGTGGGAGTAGAGTCATTGCAAAATTAGCTGACTGCAGCTGATTAAGTTCACATCTGGCTAATAGGGACTATCCAAAAATGACTCTGGGAATGTGTGGAGGCGTTTGTCAATGCTGGGATTTGTTCTGTCCTTGGGAACATCAGTTAACAGTGCTTCATCACTGGCTTCATTATGACATCATGTTAGGCACAATTTGTGGAGCAAGATCTGAGACTCCCCAGGGTGAAGGGAAATGCCACAGACATCCATGGTCTTAAAAAACCAGTGAGGAAATTGACTTCTAAGCAGTTTCTAGAACCTGAGAAATAATTGGTCAGGACCCAGGCCTACATCCTTCAGGCTGAGCTGCTTCAGAAGAAGTTGAATACATCTACAGATCCCACACTGGCCCGTATATCCCTAACACATGCACTAACCTGGCAGGAGGGGCTCTTAAGCTTAACTCTGGTGGAGTATGTTATGGTGAGGAAGCTGAAGGTCAAAGCATGGATGTGATGCACCATTTCATTGTGCCAGGTAATACCTGTCCGTGTCAGCATGCATGAGGCATGGGCACAAACTTGTTCTGCAAAAGGGAAACAAATTAAAAAAAATTTTATTACTGCTTTCATAAGACGTCATGCTTCTACTAGATTAAGCACTATATGGGTGCCACGTTCATGATGGGAAGATTCTACACTCACACACACACACACACACATACACACACGAGATGAAGCTATCTCTTTCCATATTAATGCTTAAAGTTATGTTGTGCTTCTTGAAGACAACTGAAAAGTTGAATATGACATATACGAGTAGACAGTGATTCCATTCTCTAGCTTCTAGGACTTTCATTGATTCACTTGGCTTCTTTTTGATATGCATACATGCAAAGTCAGTAATTCAGGGGCCATTTGGAGAAACTATCGTGTTTGCAACTGATTGCAGTGCCATAAGCATTCCCTTTGGCAATAATGTCCTTGGACCTTAAAGTGAGAAAGATGGCTTACCATGGTCCTCATAAGGATAATACTTCCTGGCCTACTGAAATTATTCTAACAAAATAAATCACTTTTTTGGGGGGGAGAGGTTACATGATATCAGTTAGATATTTGCCTAATATAAAGAAATAAATTGTATTCTCTTGACTTATAGGCATACTGTTAGTTATAAACGGACCATTTCAACATCAAACATATTTAATTTAGCAAACACCAAGCAGAACATGGAGTTCTATGGCAACTCCTAATTTGCATGTCTGCTACTTCACTAGATGTATAGTATGGCTTTATGACTGTTCTGTGTGAATAATGTGAACATCACTGACTCCAAAAAAAATATTGTCACACTCAAGTATTATCTCAGTCATTAAATTCACAGTGATGCTATGAAGAGGATGCCTATTTAATAAAGAGAACCAAGAAATGCAGGTTTTAGCAAGGCTTGCATTTCCATATTGAACCTAAAATTTTCACTACAAATTACAGTCTGGTTTAATGTCTGCTTTAGGACAAATGGCTGACTTAAATGACAAATATAGTGAGGTCTTGTTTCATGTACCATTGACTTTGTGCCATATTTAAATGATAGCGAAAACGAAATAAAAAAGCAGTTAACGATTGCATTCCAAGTCAAAGCCATTCTATGTTATTTTAAAACACCAAATTTACTTTAATGCATATTAGCCAAAGCAACGTACACCTTTCAATGACAACAAGCAGAATCCTACAAAGAACATGGAATTCAGCATCAGAAAGACTGAGATGAAAACTATGGTTTTCCATTTAAGAGCTGTGCACCATTGGGTGATGAACCAAACTTCAGATCCCTTCCCTGTAAAAAGGGAAGAATGGCAGTTTTTTTTTTTTAAAGGTACGGTGATATGATTAATAAACTACTATTCATCATAGCAAAACTGGGAAACAACCATTATGCCCAATTCATCGACTTTTATTGCAAGAATGTATGTAAAAAACCATCTCCAGATGCCGTGGTTTGCAATGGCAAGCATTCATTTTAATAGTCATGGATCTGCACAAAGAGTGAGATTGGTTGGCCTAAATTAGCATAACTGGGCAGTTCTGCATTTGTTGGGCTTGGCTTCAAGGTCCAATTTGAGTTCTGGTTTGTTCTATGTGTGCTTATTTGTGGATCTAAGCTGAAAGCTCAGGAACTACCAATGGTGAATCATCAAAGCACCACAGCCCAGACTAATTAGGGCAAACAAAATTAAGATCTGTGCATAAAATCTACTAACTTCTATTGGTCCAAATAAGTGTCATGTCCAAATTCGATATCAACAGGCTTAGAAAATCTTCTACATAACAGCAGGGAAAGAGGGTAAATACTTGTACAATAACCCAAACTATAGAAAGAGCTGAGTAGTGAGTGGATTCATAATTAAGCAAAATTAATATGACAAACATCTATTTATCCATTTAAAATGGATCTATTTTTAAGGAAAACGTAATCTATTAAAATATAAATAGGCAATTATAGGAATGCTTTGGAACAAAATACTACTAGTGATTACCTTTGAGGAATACCATATTGGATGATTTAAAATTTTTTACCTTTATGTATTTTTTTAAAGAGGGAGGGACAGTGAGAGAAAGAGAAAGAGAGAATCGATTTTATTTAGTTTTTCATTTGGTTTTCTTTGCTCCAACACTTTGTTATGTACATAATGTTAGGGTGCGAACCTGTGTCTCTGCACACGTGAGGCAGTTGCCAAAACCACTGAGCCACCCATCAATCCCCTTTATGTGTGTTTTAATATTGTACAAGTTAGCTGAATTGATCACATGTTGTTTTTGAATGGAAATAGCGAATGAAAACAGTGGTTGAATAAAATTTGTTTTTCTACCTTTGTGAAAACACAAACTCTTGGTTGGGACAACAACATCACCACGTTATTATGGCTCAAATGAAGACAGAAAAGTAAACTATAAAACAAAAACATAGATGAGGGATTATTTTTATAATTTGATTCATGTCTCAAATACCAGTATTCTGTAATTTAAGTGTTTCCACCCCAGGAACATGTAAAATGTATTTCTCATTTTCACTCTCAAAAGATAGTCTTATGAGTACAAAATTCCAGTTTTACACTTATTTTCTTTTCAGGTTTTTGAAAATATTATTCTGTCTTCCAATTAGAGGTCATTTATTCCAAGTCCTTTTCTCCCCTCTCTCTTTTAAGATCTTCTCCTTGTCTGTGGTGTTCTGTGGTTTCCTCACAGTGTATCTGGCAGTATGAGTGTTTTACTCTGCTTGACATTTGTTGTCTTCTTGAAGCTAAAGGTTGATACCAATAATTCTAGAACATTCTACATTAACTCTGAATATTATCATATTCTCATTTTCTCCTCCCTTCTGTTTCTGAAATTTTAACTGCCTTTGCTGTCTTCTTTTTTGCTTAACTATCTTTTACAGTTTCAATTTCTTTCTCCCTATCCTGTATTCCAGTAATGCCTTTATTTCCAGATTCATTGTTTGGTTCTTTTTGTTTTTTTTTCTTTCAAATTCACCTAGTAATTTCTGAGAAATTTCTTGTCCTTCTTCATTTTGATATTCTTACTTTCCTCAAAATATATGGCATATATTTCCTTCATAGTGTATTTGTGTTTTTTCAAAGTCTGCAATATTCTAAGTTTTATTGGCAATTTTTCTGGTGACTGTCATTCATATTTGCTTGCATGGCTTAGATCTCCTAACAATGTTCTTTTCTCATTCATTGACTGGGAATACCAGCTTGGGGAGGCTTTTTGGTTGTGACAGTGTCTATTTTTCTTACATCTTTCCTTGCACAGACTCCAGGTTCCCTCTCTGCTCTGTCAACGTAGTTAGAAGCCACTGGGTGTACCAGATGCCCTCAGGATGAACAGTTGCTCTGAAACTGTTCCAACTTTAATCTGCTGTTTATGAACTGTTCATGAAAAAAATTGTCTCCATGTTTTCTTTAAAGAATATGCACAATATTTACCAGTGCCAAGCATTTAAATATGCAAAAAACCAAGAATTTTCCATATACTTTTATTGGGGAATGAACAGAGGCTACCCCGTTTTTTTTCTTTAACTACATTAATGAAAATTCCTTGGGGAAAAGTAGGGGTGTGTGTGTGTGTGTGTGTGTGTGTGTGTGTGTTGTGTCTACTTGTGTATTTACACTTGTTTGTGGTTCACATATTTTGTGGTTGAATTATCCAAAGTTTGTTCCCTCCCTCTGATGAGGACTTGCATTCCAACTTCACTGCAGTGTACAGTTCTTCTGTGTGGTTTGCTTTTTCTTGCATCTGAAAATAATTTGGGAGAAACAGAAACATAAAATTTGATTTGGCTTGAAAAATCTTTTTTTAAAATTTCTTTTGAAAATGTGACCAGTCCAGCCATTTCTATATAAGGAGAAAGAGTCAAAGACAGGCTAATTCACAGAAAATGTGAATCTGAAGATTTCCTAAAATCCAATATTTGAACAAACTAATCCCAAAATATCCAAGACTCATTCCTTGGCTCTGAGAATTTCAACACCGTAGGAATAGCTGTTCCCATCATTGGCAGTTCTTTTGCTTGTTCACACTTTGCCATTGAGGTTTTCTTCTCTAGATGATTCTTGAGAAGGGTTGAGTTTAGCTAGAATGAACACTGTACTCCTAAAGTCATGAGAGGTACAAGTAAAATTTATTTTATTTTCAGGCACTATTACAAAATATTTAAGCCTGGAGGACTCCAATTGAAAATTAGACCAAAAATAGAAAGCATTTCCTAAACCATGGGACATCCAATTCAGTAAAATGCCACCCATGCATATTTACAAAAGTTCTGAAACTGCAATATGAATTTATTATAAAATTAAATAGAAAAATGGGATCTAATAGTATACGACACTCCATTAGTACTATTATGGCTTATTTTAAAACTAGCACAGAAAAGAAAATCAAATTTTAAAAAAGACCACCAAACTGTGAATTAGTGCTATGGTTTGGATAAGAGGTGTCCCCCCAAAAGCTCTTGTATTAATACAGGAGTTAAAAAGAATAGATATGAAAGTTGTAACCTAATCAGTGGGTTGATTCATTTGATGTGTTAATAATTTGAATGGACTAACTGGGTGGTACCTCTAGGCAGGTAGGGTGTGGCTAAAAGAAGTAGGTCACTGGGGGCACACACTTGGAGATTATATTTTGTCCCTGCTGCCTCCATTTCTCTCCCCTCTCTCTCAGCTTTCTACCCGTTATGAGCTGAGCAGCTTTTCTTGACCACAGCCTTCCACCCTGATGGATCCTCAACTCAGAGCAATGAGGTTGGACAACCATGGACTAAACCTCTGAAACCATGAGCCCAAATAAACTTTTTCTCTCTAAATTGTTCTTGTCAAGTGTTTTGATCACAGCAACAAAACCCTGACTAATACAATTAGTCATTACCTTTTCGTTTGAAGAATATCAAATTTACAAAAAAAAAAATTCACTTGGGTTGGAAACTTATGAAGTATGGATGTTTTATGATCCTAGTTGTATATTTTGAGTTATGTATTTATTTTGAGGGGCAGTGTGTTAAGGCAAAGCAAGTTTCCAGGATCATTACTTTTTACCATCTACTAACACTAGCTTCACACTCACTTCTTGTGGTTCAAAAAATACTATTATAAGGCTTAAATCTCATAAAAATCTGTTTATTCTATGTCCTTTATACCATATAAGAATCAGATGGCTACTTAGAAATATGTTAGTAATGGTAGATGTCACACATCACTTATTGCACTTTGAAGGGACATTTCAGATGGAAATACTTGCCCTGGTAAGCCCTAAATGCCCAGATCTGGCAGAAGGTGAGGTGAATGTTTCATTAGATATGGAGAATAAGCATCAATATGTGGTACTGATCAAACAGTAGAAGTTCAGGTGGTTTAGGAACCATCTCTTTTATGGATTTCTTAGTGATAGCACTCTCAAACAAAGATACTCACTTCTAACTGTTGGATGCTGCTTTAAGCCTCTGGCTTATAACAGGCATTAATTCATCATCATGAGAAATTCCTTATGAAATAGCTGGGTGTATTTTATCTCAACCCAACTTTTTACATCATTACACTCAATTTAGTCCTAAAACTTAAAAAAAATTGCAGAATTTTCATCTCAAATATGTGCCCCTGGTTTATTTTTCCACTGCTATATTTCAGCTTTCAACACAGCACCTTTCATCTATTAGAAGTTGCACATATTTTACCACTCTTCTTCTTTTTCAACAGAAATATTTTCCCTCTAATGAAAGGCTGATACCTTCAATTAATACTTTGTGTGAATGTAATTTCTTAGAAGTTTTTGTTTGAAATGAGTTACACAGCAGTCTATCAGAGACTGCACACAGTCCCCTATAGAACAGTGGAAATTACACTTAAGTCTCATGAATGCCTTTCCTATTTAAATAATCCAGTGGAGAGTGGTTTATCGATGAAATTCCAATCAGTACCATTGAAGGCAGACTAATGGGAATAACTATTTCTGAAGGATATTTGTGCTAGCCACTTTGATTGAATTTTTAAAGAAGATAAGCCATTTTTTTCCAGCAGAAAATATCCTCATGGTTATTGAAATTTATGTGGAATCATAGTTACAGCCATCATATATGGAAACTTGGATACTCTTGAAAGGCCTTCGGGCATCATTCAATCCAGAGGTTTAAACTCTTTTTTTGAGATGATTAAGGACTTTATATTTTAGTTGAATGAAGCTAATAAACAGTGTTTTAGGTAGGTACAAATATTGTTGCTTTGTTGTATATTATTCACATTTCAACATTCTCTCTCATGGGCTCACCTGCTGGATCCATTAGGAAGCATAGATCTCCACAGCAGAAGTAAAGCACTAGTACCTTGAAAGGCAAAGATAAGTAAACAAATAAAATTGTCCAGTTATTTTTATTTTATTTATTTTGGTTTTTCCTTAAGCCATACCCAATGAGGCACATTTATGAAAAATAATGGCCTTTACTGAAAGTACTGGTTATTTGAGATATCTGAACCCTCTTTTTCTTCCTGCCTTCTTTTTCTTCCTGCCTTCTTTTTCTTCCTCTTCTTCTTCTTCTTTTTTTTTTCCTGTGATCAAAATACCTGACAAGAACAACTTAGAAACTTAGAGGAGGAAATGTTGGTTCTGAATTCATGGTTTCAGAGGTTCTGCGCATGATCTGCGACTCCATCACTTTGGGCCTGAGTTGAGGCAGAACATCATGGTAGAGGTGCATGGCAGGAGGAAATTGCTCTGGAAGTGGTGGCCAGGAAGCATACAGTGAAAACTTGAATAGAACACAAGGAAGATGAATCCTTCTAGGATACTCAGTGACCCACCTCTTCCAGCTATGCCTCACCTGCCTACAGAAACCACTCAGTCCATTCAAAGTAGGATGAACCAGTTAATGAAGAATCTGAAAAAGCTCTAATAAGTGATTTGATTCTGAGTCTCAATTGTTGATATGAAAATTGTGTATTTTGCATCGTTCTTGGGAATTATAATTAAAGCTCTCACAGCCTAATCATTTCATCTCTGAGCATTCCTGCATTAACACAAGAGCTTTTTATTTGGTGGGGGGGGCACCTCGTACCCAAATCATAATTCTTCCTTTCCTTCTTCCTTTCTTTGTCTCTCTGCCTTTTGCCTTTCTGTTCTCTTTCCTTACTTTTGTCTTCCCTTCCTCCTTTCCTGAACATTACAAATAAAACTACACTGGTAAATCTGATAACTTGGAAGAAATGTGCCAGTCCTCAAAGAGAACAGGACAACTTAACAAATATGAAATTGGTAATTTGGCTCTAAAACTACTAAGAACATTAAATTCATAATTTAAAAACCAGTTACACAAATGTTTAAAGAAGAAATAAAACCAATACCTGGAGCAGCACCCGCCCACCCAACACCCCGTATGAAGGTACAAGTGTCTTCTGGTCCTGGATGGGCAGGTGCCCAGAACACCCCCAGGTAAGACCCCCCATCTGGAGCAGCTCCTGCCCAGCTGAAGGGCCTGCCCAGGCCTCTTCTGGTTCAGGCCCTAGCACATGCTCGGGACAGACTAGGGGAGGATCCCTGCCTGGAGCAGCCCCTGTGAACCCAATGCTGACCTGCCAGTCCAGGCCTCTTCTGGTCCCAGCCCAGTGAGCATGCAGGACAATCTGGGTTTCAGATCAGTGACTTGAACCTAGATCCAAAAGGTGGAGCAAAATGATGCTCCAGGCAGAAGTAGCTTTTTGGAAGAAGGTTATTATCAAAGGGGTGGTGTCTGATCTGACCCTTTGGCTTGCGAGGAAGAACCACCTGGGGACCTGCCTTTTTTCCCCACAGGGAATCTCAATTCAGAGATCTGGAAGAAGCTCTTCAAAAATGAAGAATCAAACTAGAAAAGGTTTGTCTCAAACACACAACTCCCCTAACAAGAAGCCCATAGTTAGGGAACAAGACAAAAACCTAGAAAAAATTATCAATGATCTGATTACTCAAAGGAACAATGAACTAAAAGAAGATATAATGAAAAGACTAAATGAGAAAACTAGAAAGATGAAAAAGTCTATTATCAAAGAAATAGACATACTGAAAAAAGAACTAATAGCTAAGATCTTCAGTCAATCACATTAGAGGAACCATGGAAGATTTTAATAACTATGGAAAGCATAACCTCAGCTCTTGAAGAAAGAGCATGCCTCAATGAGGATAGGCTGAGTAAGCTTGAGCACACAGATGAAAAAAAAACTTGTACAGATTGAGCAGAATTTTCACAATGCTTGGGATGAAATCATAAAAAAAATCTAAGAGTAACATGGATCGAAGAAGAAATTGAAATGCAAACAAATGACATAAAGAAAATACATGAGAAATTGCTCTAAATCACTAATAATCAGAGAAATGCAAATCAAAACTACATTAAGATTTCACCTCACACCAGTCAGATTGGCAAAAATGAAGAAAATAAACAATAATAGATGCTAGAAGGGGTTCTGGAGAGATAGGTACACTAGAAAGAACACTGTTAGAGGAACTGCAGACTGGTAAAACCCTCAGGAAAGCAGTGTGGAGAATCCTCAAAAAACTAGGGATGAGCCCACCATACGATCCTGCTATTCCACTCCTGGGTATTTTTCCAGGGGATTTAGAATCAGCACATTATAGGGACACAGCAATATCTATGTTCATAGCAGCTCAATTTACTAATGCTAGATTATGGAAACAACCCAGATGTCCCTCGCTGGATAAATGGATCCAAAAACTGTGGTACATATATACCATGGAGTTTTACTCAGCAATTAGAAACCATGATATTGCAGCCTTTGAAGGTAAATGGATGGCTATTGAAGAAATCATGCTGAGTGAGGTCAGCCTAACCCAGAGAGCCAAGGGTCAAATGCCTTCACTCATCTGTGGAGGCTGGAGCGAGACCCTGGCCAGTGTGAAAGTTGGTCACCTCTAGTGTATTAAACCCAGAAAAGGTGTAGTGACACTCAACTTAAGTCATTCCCTAGAGACGTATTGGGAAGGAAGGGGGAGGGGGAAGGGGGGATAAGGGTGGGAAATTAGGGGGGCTCTAGGGGTTAAATCTAATTTTCAGAATATATATATATATCATATTGTTTCATTGGAAGCATTTTTGATTGTTCAACAACTAAACTTCTTAATAAAAAGTAAAGAAATTCTCAATGAAATATTTAAAATTTAAAACTTTTCCCATATTAACATAGAATCAGTTATGCTCATCCAGGAAATGTATAAGTCACCCAGTAGGCCTAACCAAAAGAGAAGTTCACCAAGACACATCATATTCAAAATGTATAGCTGGGGTGTTTGGTGGATCCATCCCTAAGTTTTTTGAGGAGTCTCCACACTGCTTTCCAGAGTGGCTGTACCAGTTTGCAGTTCCACCAACAGTGTGCTAGTGTTCCTATCTCCTCGCAACCCCTCTAGTAGCTGTTATTGCTTATATTTTTAATCTTTGCCATTCCAACTGGAATGAAGTTAAATCTCAATGTAGTTTTATTTTCATTTCTCTGATTACTAACAATGAACCCATGAACACCAAAATTTATGCCATTTGTGATCATTCACAAAAGTGAAATACTTAGGTAGAAATCTAAAATGCATAGGATTTTATTCTGAAAAAAATTATAAAAATGCTGATGACAGAATTCAAAAGATGTAAGTAAATGAAGAGACATCCTATGAGCATGAATTGGAAGAGTCAAAATAGTAAAGATATCAATTTCCCCCATATTCCTATGTAAATTCAATAGTTCCTGTCAAAATCTCAGCAGATTTCTTTTGTGTAGATAGAGATAAGATTATTCTAAAATTTGTATGAGAAGGCAAAAGAACAATAATAGCAAAATAGCTTTGAAAAAGAATGAAGTGGGAAGAATGACTTACCTAATTTCAAGAATTACTTAATGACAGTAATTACGGCTGACATTGTTAGAGAGATTTCCACACAGATCAATGGAATACAGTAAAGAACCTAGAAACAGGCCCACACAACTATGTCCAATTGATTTTTGACAATCCATAAGGCAAAATGAAGAAAAACTTCCACCTAACAGTCACACCTTATATAACATATAAGTCAAAATAGATCATGGATTTATAAAATGGAAAAATATATAAACTTTTTAGAAAAAAAGAAGAAAATCTTAGGGAGGTATGGCTAGGCAAAGGGTTCTCTGACTTGACATCTAAAGCATAGTTCAAAAGAAAAAATAATAAATTGGACTTCATAAAATTTAAAAAATTCTTGCTCTGCAAAAGCCCTGTTGAGATACTCAAAAGTTAAGCTACAGACTGGAAAGAAGTTTTTGTGTTTTTTGAAACCACATAACCAAGAAAGGAGAGTAGGTAACATATAAAAGAAGCTCTCAAAACTTAACAGAAAAAATACAAGCAATTCAATTAGAAAATAGTCAAAAGACATAAAAAATACACAACATTGAAAATGATATCCAGATATCAAGTAATCACATGCTAAGATGTTCAACATCATTAGCTATCAGAGAAATGTCAGTTAAATTCACAATGAGATAGTCTTCCAAAATGGTTAAAATAAGAAATAATAACACAAATGCTAGCAAAAATGTGGAGAAACTACCGGTGCAAGTTAAATGATGCAGATATTCTGGAAAACGGTTTGGAAATTTTTTTAAAAACTAAATACAAAAACCATCATAGGATACAAACCAGCAATTACACTCCTCAGTATTGATCCCAGAGAAATGGAAAATTATGTGCCACAAAAATCTATACACAAATGTTTATAACAGTTTTATGTGTAACCTAAACTGAAAAGAGATGAAACAAACAAGCAAGATGTCCTTCTCGGGCCAGGTTCACGGGTCAGCCAGAGTAAGGGTGGGCTGGGGAAGTGCCACATGGCCTGGGCTGGGTAGTGGTTTATAGTCTACAGTGGGCTGAGGAAGTGGGGGGGGGGGCCCTTGTCCCTTGGGGATTGGCTGGTGACTCCATGGATCATATTATGAGATGATTGGGGTTTATCTGCCAGAGTCTGATTGGTTGTTCTTTCTCCCCTGTGGGCTGCCTGATACCCTGTCCCCTTCCAGCCACCTGAAACCGACCCAACAGTAGGGTGGCTGAAAATGGCCCTGTAATAGACCTTTGTGACAATGGAAATGTGCTTTATTGTCAATGTGTAAATGTTAGTATCCTGGATATGTTATTGTGCTTATAGTTTTACAAAATGTTACCATTGGGGGAAACTGGGTAAAGAGTGCATGGGATCTTTGTATATTATTTCTTATAACTATGCATTAATCTACTAACCCAAAATTTTAAAATTTGCAAAAAATGGTCAAAGTTATCAAAATAATGCTTAGAGCATCAACTTGCTATTAAAAATACATTCAGGAGTGGGAGTAAAAATCATGTTACCTGGAGGTATTTCTTATTAGGATAATTTCCATTTTAAATCATTTAATTCCTTGCTATCAGTTACTTGTTACATTTGGAATTAGAGAAAATTTTTTCCATTCCATTTTTAAAAGTCATTAACAGTCTGAGATGATGCAGTGATGGATTCTGGATTTACATTTAAATATAAAATAACTATTGTTTAATAATATAATTATTTTAAATATTTATATTTATAATGTTAAGTTATTGATTATACTATGCTTATGGTATACTTATTACACTTAACATATCTATTTACTATTGTGTTATTTAATAACAAACGTTTTGTCTAAATTTTAATATACTTTTATAAAGTGAGATTATCTTCCGTTATGAAACAGGAATTATATTAAATCATCTTCAGCAGTTTCTTGCAGAAGCTACTTGTAATGTGGTAAGCTTTTTTTAAAGAAAATAAAATCTAATGCAATCTAAGAATTAGCAACAATAGGCCTACTATTATTTTGATATTGGGAGATTTCATATTTATCAGCTGATTATTGTCTGAAATCAGTAATTAAATCTAATTATTAGACAAATTAAGTCATTATATGGAATAAATAACATATGAATATGTGGACATGGGTGAATATTAATTACTTTTCATTGAATGAGAAAAGCAAATTATTGTGTACAGTATGGTTCCAGTATTGTGTCAGAAAAAAACATTACCGATGCTTACAGTGCATGAAAGAAGGTATATGACAGAACAGATTGACCAGTATGGATTCCTGATTTCAGAGGGGAAGGGACTTCTATTTTCCCTTTACTTGTCTACTATTTGACTCTAACTTCAATGAACACATCCTACTTTTGTATTTCTCTAAAGAAAATTAAATGTCATATATTATAGGCACATAATACTGTACAAGGATAGCACTGTGAAAATTGTGGAAAGAATTACACTTTTGCAGGAAAATGAGCTTGTTTAAAAAACATTATTTGGTCATTTTCCAATTACTGATTTTTGTTAGAAGCATAATTATAAGGACAAGTTTGCATAGGTTAAACTTAGATACCTCACTGCCTAAGATTTTTACCATATTAAGTAGCCCTTGAGTGTGTGAATATTTTGTCATTTGTAGTTATTTTTCTTTAATTAGTAGTCAAAGACAGTTTAAAATTGGCTCTTCTTTTTTTATTAAGAAATTTAGCTATTGTACAGTCAAAAATGCATCCAAAATAACAATATGATAAGTATATATTCTTAAATCGGATTTACCCCCTAGATCACTCCCTATTCTCCCTCCCTTCCACTCCCCCACCAACCTCTTCCCCATCCTTCCTGATACATATCTATGATTGCCCTAGATTCTGTGTTGCTACACCTTTGCCAGGTCCAATACATAAGATTGGCTCTCACTTCTTGCTTAGCAAATCCATTCGTGAATCTTCTTTCTTGAAGACCTTACTAAAGTGCAAGAAAGTACTCAAGAATGTCAGACAGAATTCCCAAGTGGGGCCAACATGTCTGAATTTTTTCTGGCAGATGAGGCATATGTGGCCACAGTTCTCAGGTAGTTCATTGTAAAAGGTTTTCTCCAATGGAAATCCTGTGTTCTATAATCCTAAATAAAACTTGGGTTTACAAATCATTGTGCAAGTTGCAAGAGGAAACTGCCTGAACACCTGAAACAATGTTGCTATTGTGAATATAAAGGAATTTTACTGACTTTGAAAACACTGGTTTTCTTGCAGTAATGATGACTTAGTTGTTCAGAATGGTGAGAGTCATTTGAGGTGTTTATAGATGAGACTACGTAATGACCCTTTGGTCATATAGCAGGAGCATAATAGCTACCAAAGTCTGTCATCATTCAGAATACAAAACTATGCTTCCTCTCATAAAATTCTAGAACTGGAAGAGATGTTATAGTTTATTCAATCTCTCCTTTCAGAGATGAGGAAATGAGAATCAAGGAAGTCAAATTAAATATCTTGTCGGACCCTTCAAGTCTTATGAGGAAACGGGTGTGTATGTCAGGAGTGAGCATAAGCAGCACCAGAGGACTGAAGAAGCAACACGACCTGGTGGACCAGATTTCCCTGCCATCAGCAAGTTGCACCGAGCACTAGTTCTTCATCAGCATTTACCTGTGGTAGCATAGGTGGTCCCTTATAATAGCTGACAAAGAAGGGAAGGAGCAAAGGGTAGCTTACAAACTGTCTTTTCAGTATGTAGTGCAAGCTAAAAGTGGAATGGGATGTCATTACAGCCTCTTTCCATGCTGGCCTGAATAGTGGAGAGAAATCTTCCCAGTAGGCAGAAATTCAGTTGGCACAACTGATTATCTTCTTTTTGTGGAAAAAGAATGGTCTGAAATTAGAATATATACAAATTCATGAATGGCAAATAGCTTGGAAGGAGAAAGATGGGATGATCAGGGACAAGAAGTTCTGGGGTCATGGTATACAGATGGAACAACGGGAGTGGGCATGAAGTGTGAAGATCATTGCATTGTGTACAATACAAGAGAGACCATCTACTCTGCAACAGTCATTAGACAACCATGTCTTTTATGGTAGACAGAATCTTCTGGTCAATGTCAGACATCCTCTGACATCAGAGGCTGCAGTGATTGAATGAGCACATGAACAGAGTGACCATGGTGTCAGGAATGGAGGTTTGGACCCAACCACACAAGTTCCCACTTACCTAGGTTGGCATAATTTCTGCCATTGCCAAATATATGATTCGTAGCACAGATCACACTCAGTTCCTGAAACAGCACCATTTTTCAGGAGACCAATCAGCTACCTGGTGGCAAAGTGAGTATGTTGGTCTTCCATCCCGCAAGGATCACAATTAATTTTGCATTAATACTCTTTGAATTCCAGGTGTGGATGTGTCTTTCATATTTTAAGAACCTTAGACCTCACCATTATCAATGGGAGTATAGACAGCCACCATGGGAGCTCATATAACATTATATCAGACTAAGGCTCTAGTTCTTAACCAGGAGCATTCCATATCCCCCTGACTCCAAACCCCAGACATTTGTCCAAGACTGGAGACATTTTGGGTTGTCATGGGAGGATGCTACTGACATCTAGTGGTTAGATGCCAGGGTTGCTGCTAAACATCCCACAATGCTCAGCACAGCCACTTCAAAAAAAAAAATCATCTGGCACCATAATATCCATATGCCACTGTTTCAAAACACTGAACTAAGAAAAACCTCTGGACTATTTTCCGTAATGGCTGCACTACTTTTCATTCCAAACAATGCACACAATCTCTTCACTTTTTGATAATGTCCATCCTAACAAGTGATATGTCATTGTGGTTTTAATTTGAATCTCCCTGATGATAAGTGATGTTGAGCACTTTTTCACCTACCTATTGGCCATTTGTATGTATCTTTTGAGAATTGTTTATTCAGGTCCTTTGTTTATTTTTTAAATCAGATAATTTGTTCTCTTGCTACTGAGTTGTTTAAATTCCTCATACACTTTGGATATTAACCTCGTAGAGATATATAATTCATAAATATTTACTCAATTTCATAGATTGCCTCTCCAATCTATTGATTGTTTCTTATGCTATATAAGAAACTTACTTTATAGCAAAGGAGATGCAACTATAGATTGCATCCATTAATTCTACTACAAACCACATAATCTAACAATGGTTGGCATTGAAGTGCAATAGAATAGCTTATTGAAAGCACAAGTGAAGCACAAGCTTAAAAATGATATTAGGCAAGGATAGGTAATCAGATTCCAAGGCACAACATATATAAATCAAAGACTATTTTATGGTGCCACATCCATTAGTTAAAATAAACAGTGTCCATCAGTTAGAACACATGGTGCCAGAAATGAAAGTTGGAAGTAGGAAATGACCTCTATTTTCTGAAATTCTGACCTCTGTATGTTTACTGGTCTTAGTTCCTAAAATAGGAAATATCCTCCCATGAAGTGTAAGCTATGGCTTCTGTCTGTGTACTTCAGATGCTATTGTTGCTACTGCACTGTAGCCCACTTTCTTTCTTAACCAAATTTTGCTTTTTTTCATTCTCTAATTGTTGATCCTGACATTAATTCCCAAACTTACTCAGTTTCATCTCATAGCCCTCTGAGGAATGTGTCCTTCTATATTGAAACCTACATTGCAGTCCATGCACTTAAAGATTTGGTGAAAGTGTGCTTCCTACGTTTCCTAGAACTTTCCTTTTTCCATTGTCTTTGGAATGTTCCACAGATATACACCATTCATTCTCTTGCCCACTTTTGCCTATTCTCTTTCATGTTTGGGAAAGTGTTCTGGTAGAAGCCAAAATAGCAATTATTACTGGAGAGAAAAGCCAATAGGAGACTACCCTTGCCTGCTGGGTTGTTTTTTTATCTCTTCTTCCAAACCATATACCTCATTTTTCTCTTTTGTCTTACTGTGTTGGCAACCACTTGAAGTCTACAGTGATCAATAGTAATGATATTAAGCATCTTTGTCTTTAAATATCTAGGAATTTGTCACCAAAATTAACTAAAGAAGTACCAAGAGATAACCAAGTAGAAAATTTCACCTCCAGCTGGGATGCTGTTTGTTAAGGTTATTGAAATATATTTTCAACTCATTTCATTTCTTAATTTTGAGTATATTGTAATAGGTTTTGAGATTTATTATTATTATTTCCTTATTTATTGGGAAAACGTGGGACAATCATTTACTCCTCTCCAAACATTTCAAATTGTCTTCATTTCAAAACACAAGCAGGATATTCATCCTTTGTTCTTGGAGTTCAGTGTGGCCATGTGACTTGCTTTGGCTTGGGAAGTATGAGCAGAAGAAATGAGAACCACTTCTGGGCAGAAATGTTCAGAGCCAGTGTGGCTCACAGATTTCCCTTTTTCAGACACAGCCATTGTGTAAGTACATGGTGGAAGGAGTTTTCACAGCCTGGCTGCCTTAGTGACTACAATGAGCAGAGCCTCCCTGGTGATGTGTGATAATCCAAGCAAAACTTTAATTCTTGCCTTGGTAAATCACTCAGATAGTAGGATTGTTGTTCGTACTGAATAATCTGACCTATCCTTTAATTTTCCTTGTTATGCTAAGTCATTCTTCCATTTAAGGTACTTATATTTAATCATAACATATTATTTAGTAATAGTTTTATCCCATACTTTAAGCTTTATCCTCTGCCTAGTAAACAAAAGTCAGGTAAACTACACAGATCAGAGTATCTTATTTAAAAAGCATTTTCTACTAAGAGTAAAATGTAGGAAAGAAAAAAATTTAAACATATAGTCCCTGTTTTCAGAGAATAATAGTTTGTTAAAAGGAATTAAGTTGCAAAAGACAATTCTACAAGGGTCATGTCAACTTAGAAAAGAAGAAAGAAAGAAAGAAAGAAATATATATTCTAGAAGGAATAATCCAGAAAGGCTTCGTGGAAAAGGCAACATTTAATTGGGGTTTGAAGGATGCTGCCTGGGAAAACTCCAGGCAGTGTCTATTATTGAACTATAATATATATGTATACTCTCAGAAAATACAAGCAAGATATATTAATGAACTAGCAAGTTATACAGTTTGGATTTCTTGTGATAGAGGAGTTAATTTATAAGAATAAGAATTTGACTCTACCAGCATCACAGGTTGAGCAGAGGAAAAGTTTGGTAACTGCTGTTGGCATTGTATGTATGGGATGAACCATGGGAGATGGGTCCTGAACGTCATGAGAGCATAGGGAGGGTGGGAAGTTTTAATTGTTGATGTGGGACAGTGATGGGCCTGGAAGAGGGACTGGAATAGAAGGAAGCTCTGAGTTGTGCTGAGCTATAGTTTACAGCTGTTTTCACCCGTGATTTAGCACTTAAAAACCCTAACTGTTTTGTTTTGTAGTGGAGGAAATATAAATAGAGGCTGTAACTACTAGACACACTTTATTGGATTACAACCCAAAACAGAGTATGTTGTGTTGTTCAATCCTGACTCAATATGGTAAGGTTCAACACTAATACTAAAACCAAAAGTGAAAACTCGAGTGCTTAAGGGAAGAAAATTTGGCTGCATAAACTTCTGGGAACTGGGTAGCATTTTTTCTCCCTCTCTCTCTATTTCTCTTTCTCTGGCTTTCTGCTGCAGAATAGTCAATTGTGATTCAGGTATATTTATTTATTCTGGTAGAAAAAAAATCCTTCCATTAAAACAAAAGTGCCATTGTAAAGAGCTAGACAAAATGAACAACACCCTTCTTTGACCACTTCTTACTTGACTGTAAGGGGTCACACCCGGATTGTTATTAGCTTCCTTTGTCTCCTTGTTTTAAAAAGGAATCCTGTGAATTGTAATACTTCTCCAAGTTCTAAAGCATCTTTTCTTCCAGGGAAGAAGGGTTGGGTGTCAAGCATGGGGAGTGGGTGTCTAGAGGTTTGAAAGTAGTCAGATGGAAGATCATTTCATAATATTTTTGTCAGCCTGTCTTTCTTCCACTTCTGGTTTTGTTGCCTTTCTCTCTGTTTTCAGGGTAAACGGTGGTACAAAGTGAGCTATCTTCCTGTTTCTCAAAATAACCATGTATTTGGGTAAAATTTATAATGTTGGATTCCACTTTTAGCCAGGAAATGCAAACAAAGCTTAGAGACTGCTTGTTCCTTGACCCCAGATTCATGCAATGTTGCTATAGCATCACTCCTGAGAAAATGGGCCTGCCTGTTTTTTCCCCATGGATGCGCTCAATGGGCTTTTGTCCACTCTTGAATTATAGCATTAAAATTTAAACACTAGGGATTTAATGGAGGATTATTATGACACTCCAGTTCATTCTTTCTGTTGCTGTTAGCAACAACCCCATGGACGAAATAAAATAATGGTTTTAAGTGGTGCTGTTTTACAAAAAGATAGTTTACATTTTTGTAGCTACAGAAATTGATTGATGCATGTTGCTCTTAGCAGGAGTATTAGGAATAAATAATACTAATCCAATGACTTAAGGTTTTCTTCCCCGTTAGTTCAACCAGTCTACAAAGGCAAAAATATTTTTACAGGGCTCCAAAAGATGAACTTCAGTCTGCTGCTCCCACATTCTCCACTGTCTGGGAGATGGGCAAACAAAGGCGCAGTGTTCTCCACCGCGATTCTTTCAAAGTGCTTTTGGAATAAAAGAATCCACCAAAATCTTCAGAGAAATCTGTCTGTCTGTACAGTATGGTAAAGACTGAGGCTATTCCAGACAGGATTCTGGGAGAACTGGCTACTGAAACCAAACAAATGCAATAGATAATTTATTACAATACTGTTTCTTTTATTGGCCATGTTATGGTGTCCCAGAAGACATCAACCTAAATATTAGAAACTAGATATTGTTTGAATCATATACTCTGAAATTTTTTTCTTATAAGTAATTTTTCAACTAGGTGTATTTTCTCTGACAGGCGTTTGCTTATCTAGTTGCATTGTCAATTTATTGCCTCTGTTCTAAATGTCAGAATTCAGGGTTGTATTTTTCTTTTTAGCAAAAGATATAACAGCGTTTTTGTTGCTTTCCCAGCTAACAAAATTTGGATACACCCTGTCTTCTGTAGTCTTTCTGGACAACTCTTTTCAAATGTTTTTCAAGTGTTTTACCCTTTGGAGTAAATGCAAGTTCAGTATAGCAATGATACAAATTAAGTATCAGACAATAAATAAATAGTTCTTTGGATTTCTGCCACCCCCAGATAATATGTCTTAACTTATGTGTGAGTCTTTATAGATAGCAATCTTTCACTGAAGATGTCCAGGGCTCCCCTGTCTTTATAGAGACAACTCTATTACAAGTTTCTTGTTTCTTCAATCAGAAGAATCCGTACCAACATCCTATATAGTATTTTTAAATGAAATGGTAACGTTGACATTTTTAGCACTTTGATTTTCATATAGTAATAAGTCTTATAATAAATATAAGTTCCAGAATTTGTATGGAGAAACTTAGGGGTGCGGTACTGTAGGGCTGGAGTTGGAAGTTTGAGGGAGGAGATGAAGGGGCAAGCCTCAAGGTTGCCCTTCTTAAACAAGTAACTGATATTCCAGTTTAGATGTATATAGCTGGTAAACAAATGACAATAGTAATAAATATACTTTCATTCACACTTTCCATAATACTTAGAAAATGCAAACTGTTCAGAAAAACAAAAATTGTAAGTATTATTTTTGTTTGTCATGGTTTGGGACAATTTTTCATGGTTTGTAAGGAGCTACAAGTAATTTTTCTCCTTACTAAGAGACAAATAACCATTTTAAATGGTTATTTGCAATAACCATTGTTGCAAATATTGCCTTATGAAAATATATGAATACGTTTTTATTCCAAATTACTAGAGGTTGAATTACTTTAGTCAAAACTTAATGTACATAGGTGTCACGGTCCATGAAGCAGACCAAGCATTTAGGAGAACCTGTGCAAACTGAAGTCCCCGGTGAGACAGTGTCTTTGTTTTGGGAAGTAGAGTAAGAGATCAAGTTTCCTCCAGAGGGTTGGCCGCCACTTTTCATGCAATACCTAGATGGGGGTGTGGCCGACCCAACAATGTTTCTGAATGTTTTGCGTCCGTCTGACAAGTGAGGTTTGTTGGGTCGGCTTCACTTTGTTAGTCATCGAGTTCCAGTGAACTCAGGCCAGAGAGTCACAAGAATCCAGTAGCAAGTTATCATTTTAAAAACTACTGTTTTTTCTTTTTCTTAACTTAGCATGGTGGTCGTGTGTGCCCCTAATCCTAGCTACTGGGGAAGCTGCCTGCCACCCCGACGCCCACCCCACTCAACAGATCTGGGTAAGACCATGGCTCGGGCAGTTGTGTCCAACCATAGTTCCCAGCCTAATGAAATGGGTGCACGTGACCTTGGGGCTCTTTTGGGAACAGGAAGACCTCCCTGTAAAGCTGAGGAGGTCAGGGTAGAAGTGAAAGGAGTAATCAGGTTTCAAAAGTAGGAGGGGCTCCATGCCAGTGAGCAAGGCAGTGTAACCAACTAGAGCAGGTTCTGAGAGGTGCTGGCCTACTGCGCATCCAAAAGAATGTCTCACGATTCTAACTGCCCAGAACACCATGCTGCCTGCCAACGCCCGGTACCAACACCGTTGAATTCCGCATGGGGGG
>PVKS010012203.1:0-54421 GCA_004027875.1 Aplodontia rufa | reverse complement strand
TTAAAGAAAACAGTTTATTTTTTTTTGAGGGGGAGGGTTACCAGGGATTGGACCCAGGGGCGTTTAACCACTGCTCCACATCCCCAGCTAAGTTGCTTAGGACTTCTCTGAGTTGCTGAGGCTGGCTTTGAACGTGCGATGCTTCTGCCTCACTCCCAAGTCGCTGGGATTACAAGCGGAGTTTCAAAAGTGACCTGGAAAGGCACCAGAGGAAATTTCTACTGTAGAAGGTCATGAGCAAAACCTGGGCTTCCTGCCGGGTCACTTGTATTTGCAACCGGTCCTGCACAGCTCATAGCCTCAGTTCCTGCTGCACACAGCCTGGCACCGAGCGCTCGGTCGCTGCTTGGATGAAGGATGGAGTAACGTGGACGAGTGGTTAGAAGCCGCTTCCTTCGCACCGCTGCCCCCGCGGGTGGAGGCAGGCTTAAAGCACTGCGCTCTCAACCACACAAAGACGGGCCGCAGAGTTCCGGGGCCACGCCGGCTTCAGATAGGGGACAGCCGTGGCCGAGTGCGCCTAGAAGGGCAGCGGGGAGCGCCGCGCCGCCCCGGCTCTCCCGGCCTCACGGCCCGCGAGCCAGCGCAGCCGGTCCTCCGCGATCCCACTGTCCTTTGCGGCACGGCCACGTCCGGCGGCTGCGCAGGGCCCTTCTACGCCTCGGCGCCTCTCTATGGTCGCGCCGCCCTCGGAGCGGCTGTGATGGCGGTCGGCGTCGAGGTGGCAGCAGCAGCTCTCTGAGGCCGCGGGAGAAGTGGCCCCTGCCGGCCGGCGGGAAGCCGAGGCGGGAGCGGAGGCACCGCGGGTGCCGCTGGCTGCGAGCCGCCGGGGAAGTCCCGGGCCAGGCCTGCGCGCTTCCTACGAGGCAGAACCCGGCGGTTGGCTGGAGCCCCGCACTCTGCGGAATTCGGAGCGCTTCGTCACAATTAGCCCCGCGACGCTCGAGGGCGTTCGGCGAGGTGGTCGGCGAGGTGGTCGGTGGCGCCGGACGCGTTTCTCGGGTAGACGAGGTGGTTTTCTGGAGGCGCGGCGATGTCGTCGTGGTTTGGTGGCCTGGGCTCCGGCTTGGGCCATTCCCTGGGTCAGGTGGGGGGCAGCCTGGCTTCCCTCACCGGCCAGATCTCGAGCTTCACCAAGGACATGCTGCTGGAGGGAGCGGAGGAAGTGGCAGGTAACAGCTGGGCGGCGGGGACGCGGGCTCCGCTGCCACCCGGGGACGTGCCCCGGGCCCCCGGACGCGGGCTGGCAGGGGAGGCCACTCCGCCCTCCTTCCCCCCACTCCTGCTTTGCCTCCTTCACAACCGAGAGAGGGTCCCGGGGAGGCTTTAGAAACCCCAGATGTCTCGGGAGTGGAGCTGCTCGTGGGTAGAGTCAGGTTCCTTGCTGCCCGGGCCGCCCGTGCCTGCCATTTGTTTGGCCCAGAGTTTGAGGCTCAGATCTGATTTTGATCATCTTCCTTTATTGTGGTACAGTTTTTAAAAATTTGTTTATGAAAGAAATACTTTGTTTCGTTTGATTTCTGTAGCAAGTGACATAACTCATCATTAAGACTTTTGGTGACTCTGCCTGTTCTGTCTTGAGTATATTATTGGTTTGTGAAACATGGCTATGGTTTTTCCATACGGCTGTTTTATGCTTTGGCTCTCTTTGCACAGTTCCAGCTAAACAGTAATGTATTTTTGTCTATATAGTGGCCCATGTCTCCCGTAATAGAACGCAAGGGAACGAGTGTTTTCTTTCGGTTTCCTTAGCAACCGTTAGTGTTTTTGAAGTTTTCATCGTACTTTGGTAACGAATAGTGACCTAAAGTGTGCTGGAAATCAGTGGTTAAGTTTATTATCATTTTTATTTCTTGACATTTATTTCATCAAGTAGGGTTTGGATTAAAAAAAATTTTAAATTCAATCTTGGTCTGCCTTCTGGGAGATAATGGGCTTTCAAATAAGAGCAGTTCCTGTGACAGTTTTATTTCTTATAAATTAATAGATTAGCATTCTGGTTTAATTTGGGGTGCTGAGGACTGAACCTCAGGCGCTCACATATGATAAGCACTGCTCTGCCACTCAGCTGTTTTTGTTTTAACCCCCAACCCTGTAAATTTTTTTTTTTGTGTGTGTCATGATTTAACCAAGCCTTCATATTTATTTGGTGGAATAGAGAAAAATAGTTTGCTAGAAGGTGCTCAAATTTAGAATTTCAGTGTGGTGTCTATTGAGAAAGAATAAGACCAGAGCTGCTCTCAGTTCCCATTGGGTGGGAGGGGTGTGGCTTGGGACAGGTTTATAGATAGGAATGAAGGACATTCTTCATGTGTCCAGAAAAGGATTGTGGGACCTTGAGGGCAGTGAGAAACAGAGAGGTTGATTGCTATGGCAAATGGCTAGTCTCACTTTGTATCCCAGATAGGGGAAAGTAGTTGGCTGTTCTTTTTCCCTAACCCAGAAAATACATATCTCTCTACCCTGTATGTCTTACAGATGTAAGATGGACTGCATTTTCTTCTTCCTCAAAACTACTCTCATAATCTCAATCTTAATGGTTTCATCATCTACCCAATTTCCTGCACTGGAAATCTTTAGGTCATCTTGTCTTATCCCTTCTTTATCTACTTCCCATTGGCCACTAAACCTTACTCAAAATTGTCAGAATTGTCCATTTCCTTATTACTCCTGCTTCTTTAGTTCTCTTTCATACCCTTTCCCTACTCCATTGTATTTTCTGATGTATTGCCAGTTACTTTTCAAAAACAAATTTACTTAAAAATTTCTTCACCTATTAAAGACAAAATTCAAATTTCTTAGTTTTAGGAGTCCAAGGACCTTCATCTGAGTTCAACCTCTCTCTTCTAATTTCCTTACCAATTGCCATATGTAATGCACTTACGTATACACTTGTGCCTACATCTAGAACTTCTGCCACACAGAACATCGTCAGGTACCTACACAACTCCAAAACTCTTCACAGAAAGCCTTTCCTTCTCTACTTCCTCCCTTACCCTCCTTGGCCTGGGAAACAATTTTCCTGTAAACCCTACTCAGTGGTTTCTCTGGTGAAACTATTATGACTCCCACACAAGTTGAGTTGCCAGTGTTCTGTGTTCTATCAGAATTTTGAGGATCTCTGCCTGAGAGTACTTACCATATTGAATTACAGTTGCTCTTTTTCCTTCATGTCCAGGGTGGGAACAGTGTTTTTTTGTTTTTTTTTCCCTCCTTTTATTCCAGTGTATGAAATCTTCCTTGGAACATAGTATATAACAATAATAAAAAAATTGAGTGGGTGATCAGAAATCTGCTAAGTTGCTTAATACTTTTATTCTCTTTCCTTTGTAGAACAATAGGACTTGCTTAATACCTATCTTATTTGTTCTGTAAATCATTTAAAAATAGTCAGAATGGAGTTCATGTATTCATTCAAGAAGTAGAGTGTGGAGCTGGAGCGGTGGCTCAGCGGTTGCGGCGCTTGCCTGGCATGCGTGAGTGTGCGAGTTCAAGCTCCAGCACCACGTACACAATGAAGTCTTGGAGCAACAAAAGTCACATGAAAAACTAAATAAAAATTGTTTCTCTCTCTCTTGTGGTCCCTTTCTCTTAAAAAAAAAAAAAAAGAGGTAGAGTGTGACTGCCAGCAAAGAACAACAAAAACAATTCCAAAAATAGCACAGTTGGTGCAGCTTGAAAATTGTCTACTTTTACAATATCAGAAGATTGCTGTTCTACCGGACACTATCCTGATTTAGTCAAGGTCAGGAAGTTGGGCTTTTGTGTTAGATGTGGGTTGACATTTCTGTCCCATGCATTGCAAGCTGTGGGATTTTTTTCCCCTCCACTTAGTTGTGTGTATTGGTGCTGGGGATTGAACCTGGGACCTACCACTGAGCCTCACTGTAGTCCAGTTGTGGGATCTTTGGCAAATTATTAAGTACTTTATCTGTTTCCTTACATGTTAAAAAGGATAATTGTACCAGTTATGAGGTTGAGGGGATTAAATGAAATCATGACTATAACATGCCTAGAACTGCACCTAGCAAATAGTAAAAAATGGCAGGTGTTATGTTTTCTCTCACTGAGAAACCCACAGGTTTTTTTTTTGTCTGCCGTAGTATAGTTTCTCTCCTTTACTTAAAAAGGCCACTTTTGCGGGGTGGGGGGCTGTTGGGAGGGAGACTGGAGAGTGTCTGCATAAACCTTTTCCTTTCCTCTTTGAAACAACTGCTGCTTTCCGCAATTACTTTCCTAAACACATTAGATTATATATACTTTGTGCTCAGCAGAGAAGCAATTAGACAGTCATTTTCAGTTTCAAGCAAGATGTACAGACAACCATAGAAACAAACCTTCCTGCTGATTTCAAAACAAGAAGAGTGTTATTACTGCAGTTTACAGTGTGCTGTGTGTGTGTTTTAAAAGTGTAGTTCAGAGAAGTTACTTTTTTCATAATGTTTAAGTGTTAGGAGTAATGAAAAAACTCTAGTACAAAAAAACTCTGACTCTGGGTGTTGATTTCTTAATAGAATTAATGGCGCAGTTTTAGCTCTGCTGAATTCTGACTGCTTTTTAATGGAAATGTAAAAAACCAGACTGAGCATATTCCCATTTTTAATGAATGTGTCTGTGTTACTTTAAATATTCTTAGTGTATTTTTGTTTTTCCTTATTAATTATTTCATAGTGTTAGGAGTGGAAGTTAGAAATAGGGCCTTAAGCTCCAGTTGAATGTTTCATTTAAAATTACAGCAATCCAAAAGAAAAATTTATAAAAACACCTTTCAATTTCCTGCAACAAAGTTTTAATGAATACTTCTAGTACTTCTAGCAAATAGTAAACATTACAAAATGATAGATGTGGGGCAGGAGCAGTAGCTCAGCCATTACAATGCTTGCCTGGCATGCGGGAGGACGCCGGTTCCAACCCCAGCACCACCTACACAACAAAGTGTCTGAGCAATGAAAGCCACATGAAAATCTAAATAAAATTCTCTCTTTCTCGCTCTCTCTTTTCTTGGGAAAAAAAAAAGATGTTATGTTTTCCCTCACTGACTATCTGCTATAGTATCTACTAAAGAGAGACATCTTAAAGTATAAGAATGGGCAAAAAGAATGACCCGTCTGACAATGAAGAACATTAGTGGCAATGATAAATTGCCAATGATAAGTATCCAAATGTGCTCTCATGTCAGCCTGCCATTAGTGACATAAATGTCCACGTAGGGCCCAGGAAATAACCCAACGGTAGAGCACTTGCCTAGCATGTTCTAGGGTTTGGGTTCAATCTCCAGAACAAAAAATAAAATAAAATTCTGTTATGTGGATGGTGTTGACCAAATACTCAACATATGCATTTCTTTTGTAGCAGACCTAACTTTTTCTGAGAGAAAGGAGCTTGAAGCTGTTCAAGCAATCTTACGATCAGAGGTAAGTAAAATCAAAGACTACTATGAAACAGGTTTTTCTCATTTGAAGCCTTGAAGCTTTCAGATCCCCTGTTTACTGCTTACCACTTTTTGTCTTTGTGTATCTTATTTTTAAAAACCTTTTAGGAGGCTTACTTAAATGAATATGTTTTTCATGTTCATAAGTTTGCTGTTCTTTAATTTTTCCATCTCTAGATAATGAAAGTAGGAAAACTGCTAAATGGAAATAATAGGGGCAAAAGTTCGTTAATATTAAAGGAATGCTAAGTTATAGTGATACATTTAAATATAGTATAAAGAATGGGATTTGTTTAATTTAGAGTGTTTTAGTTTTTTAATATTGAGAAGATATAATATTCGAATACAAAGAAGTTAAGAATATAGCTACAACAAGTTAATTTTACTGTTTTAATCATTTTTCAGTCTAGTTGTGACTAGTTCCGGACATTGTGCTTTGATAGGGACGAGGAAAGCTTGGAAAGGGTTCAAAGGAAGGCCTTAAAAAAATGGAAAGGATTTCAAAGTGGAAGCTATTATAGAGGACTAAAAGTCAAGTATTTAGTATTGGAATATAGCAGTGAGCGAGCTCTTAACACTAGTATTGCAGCCAAAGGTATTGTTAGAGCACTGTGGTAAGCATGTTTCCTCTCCACTAAGTCTATAAAAAGAATACTGAATTTAGATATAAGAAAATGTTTGGGGCTGGAGCAGTTACTGCATTTGCCTGGCATTCACGAGGACGTGAGTTCGAATCCCAGCACCATGTACACAACGCAGTATCAGAGCAACAAAAGCCACATGAAAAACTAAATAAAATTGATTCTTTCTCTTGTCCCTCTCTCTCTCTTTAAAAAAATAAAAATAAAAATAAATGTTTACTGATAAGCCTTGTTAAATTCTGGTCTAGAATATCAAGGTAAGATTGTGGAATTTGAAAGAAGAGGGACCTCTGCAGAAACTACATTAACATTCAGTCTGTAGAAGAGTTTGTTGGCACTAAGGGATCTTAGCAATAATTACCTAATAAGGAAAGTAGGTGCTGTAGTGACAGATGAACTTAATGGCTTCTTCATTCGTAAGGATGAGATAGTAAATCCTCGAGAAAGCACTCATTGGTACAGACCCACCCAGAAAAAACAGAAGTGTGTGTATGGTGGCACTGACTTAGGTGAATTCACCACTGTCCATCTTGGGTAGGGAAAGTAAATAAGGTTAACCTGTTGTGTATTGAGAAGGGAGATAGAAATTTTCTGTCCTGTTGATCTTAATTCTTTTGAGTGTTATCGGATTATGGCAAATATTATTCCAGCATTTAGGAATGTTTATTTTTGGTAAAACACATCCCCAAATACAAGCTAGCTTCCTCATTGGTGCTTATCCAAAATAGCTTGAGCTACTCAAATAGTTAAAGAAAAAATGGCTTTATTTTGTAAAGTAAGTTCACCTATATGTGATTCTTGCCTCTTGTGCTTACTTCATACCCTAACCCCTTGTATAACTGCCGCACTTCCTATTCAGGACTCACTGCTGGAAGAGAATAAGGTAACTGTTTCTGAATAGTCTATGTAGAAAGTTTAATATAGAAGGACTGTGTGTTTCCAGGGCCAATTCGATTTGCTTACAGATGTTAATGTTTTAGCTGACTAAATTAATTGGAATTCTTTAGTTTCAAGTGAAAGCAACCAACTTAAGCTAACTTAATCCTCTGTGCCAAGAAAATCATCTTCACATTTACCATCTTGGTCCCGTAGACTCTTAATATTTCTATATTGTCATTTTGTAAATAATTTAGAGGTATGAATAAAGTGATAGTTTCAAAATTTTTATTAGAAATTTTAATAATTTAGGTATAATAAATCCAGATTTTCATTCTATATTTTTATGGTTTTAAAATATCTACAAAGCTGAATGGGGTGGTACATACCTGTAAGTCCCAGCTACTCAGGAGGCTGAGGCAGGAGGATCAGTTGAAGAAACTGGGAATTCAAAGCCAACCTTGGCAACAAACTGAGATCCTGATTCAAAACAAACCTATTCTCAAAATAGGCTCATTTAACTACTTATTGCCTATTATGCATAAGTGGGAACATATCTATCTTGTAAATTCCAGCTTTCATTACCCCAGTAAATAGTTTTTTGGTTATCAATTTCAGGTTCTTCTTAATTCGTGTCTTTAACACTGATAATTTTGAGAACTTCAGCTCGTATTTTTGTCAAAGAGAAAATGGCTGTCATCTTTTCTCTATAATTACCTTTTTCTTAGACCTATAAAATATGAATTGAAATGATCCAGTCCACTGGATTTTTTTCTTTTCTAGTCATCTGTTTCTTGTCGGTCACCTTGCATACACCCCTACCTTCACATTTGTCCATGTATGAACCATGTCATATGTAAACAATATGTATTATATTCACTTAGCAAAATTGGATAGTTTGGGACCTTGGTGAAAATATTATAGAATTAAATATTTTCCTGTTGAATGACTAATAAATCAAGCCATATTTTATTTTTGTTCTTAGAAATGTTTTGTTCACTTTTTTTTTTTTTTAAGAGTGAGGGACAGTGAGAGAGAATCAGTTTTATTTAGTTTTTCACGTGGCCTTCGTTGTTCCAACACTTCATTGTGTACTTGGTGCTTGGGTTTGAACTTGCGTCCTTGCGCATGCCAGGCAAGCACCATAACCGCTTAGCCACTGCCCTAGCCCCACTCATTAAATCTTAAGTGTGAGAAAATTAAGATATTGCCGTTTGAAGACTTCTCTGAGCTTTTGCTTCACCAAAACCATTAGGCTCTGGAGAACTGCTGTTTCTTTGTATCTTTCTTCTGAGTTGTCTAATGATTGTGAAATGTTTTCCTGTCAGTTTTCTTCTGTCAAAAAATGAAAAATTTTGGAGTCTGGAGCGGTGGCTCAGCAGTTACGGCGTTTGACTGGCATGCACGAGGATGCGAGTTCAAACCCCAGCCCCACCTACACGACAAAGTGTTGGAACAATGAAGGCTACATGAAAAACTAAATGAAATTGGTTCTGTTTTTCTCTGTCTCTTACTGTCCCTCTCTGTTTAAAAAAGAAAAATTTTTTTTGAATTTTCAACTGTGTTCAATGAAAGCAAAGAAGACTACCAATATGGTGTCTTTTTAAAAGATGATGCAATATGTTGGACTGCAATCAGAAAACTGGTTATTCTACTCTTGCATCATTCTCGGTGATTCCATAGGGCTTATGTTTTCTCATTATTTTAGTCTTTTTTAAAAGTGTAGTTGGGAATACTTGAGGAATAGTGATTAAACAAGTATCAGCATGACAAAATAGCAAAAAATTTTAAACAGAAACAATAAAATCATTACCCATGATTGATCATTCATCATGATCAGTGTACCCTCATGATAATCACAAAAGAGAATGAGTTTTATTCTATGAAAAGAGATAGGTAAACTTTCTCTGTTCTTTGAAAGATCCAATAAAAAAATAAAAGTCATAAAATTCCATTCTTACACATAGTTCAGTTTCTTTTCTTTTTCTATTTTTGGGGGAGTGGTATTAGGGATTGAACCCGGGGACACTCTACACTGAGCTACATCCCCAGCCCCTTTTATTTTGAGACAGAATCTCACTAAGTTGCTGATATGCCTTGAACTTGTAATCCTCCTGCCTCAGCTCTTGAGTAGCTGAGATTACAGGCACCAGATTTGTAGCTTAGTTTCTTAAAGAAGAAGCTGAGGTTGATTCCACTGGACACTGATAGTATATTTCTTGATCATTTTTCAAATGGGAATTTTCTCTGGGGAAAAAAATGTAAAAATGAGGCTTTAGCTTCCTACCTGTATGCCATCCAAAAATCTTTAAAATAAAATTTTTTGGGTTAAGTTCTACTGTTTGGAACGAAAGCTCAAACATATAATTTCATTCATTCATTTTGAGATCAGTCTCCCAAAGTTGGTGAGGGTTTTAAGTTGCTAAGGCTGGTCTTGAACTTGTGAGCCACATGCCTCAGCCTCTCTCTAGTCACGGGATTAAAGGTGAGCACCACTGTATCCAGCAGTCAGTGGCTTTGTAGTGTAACATCAAAGTAGCAAAATGTACCTCTTTTTGGTTTAGAATTAGGCATATTGTATATAAACATGCTTAATGCATTTGTAACTTGAATTTGAAAGTATATTTAAAAGGCAGTAATTCTGAGAACTTGTATTTTACAACTTTTTTGTGAAAATGTGTTTTATGCTGTGTGGTAGCTGTCACTAACATGTTTTGCTTGCATTCTCTTTGTTGAAAATACTTTTTTCTTTGCTTCTAGAATGAAAGACTTAAAAAAGTTTGTACTGATCTGGAAGAAAAGCATGAAACATCTGAGCTTCAAATAAAGCAGCAATCTGCAAGTTACCGAAATCAGCTGCAACAGAAAGAGGTAAATGTTATCACAATTACTTAGTATTTATTTCACTATAGTTTTTAGATCCATAAAAATATTGAAAAGGTGTTGAATTTAATAAAAGTCAGTTAACTTTTTTGTATGTTTATAATTTAAATACTAACTTTTACAGAGATTAGTTTCTGCTTTCTTTTTTTCTTAGAGAAGGGCTGGAGTGGTGGCTTGGCAGTTATGGCCCTTTCCTGGCATGTGCAAGGACATGGGTTTGAACCCCAACACCACATACACAACGAAGTGTTGTAGCAACGAAGACCACATGAAAAACTAAATAAAATTCTCTCTCTCACACTGTCCTTCTCTATTAAAAAAGAGAGAGAGAGAGAGTAGCTATTTATTTTTTCATCTGACCTTTGTTTCCCCAACACTTAGTTGTGTATGTGGTGCTGGGGTTTGAACCCGGGTCCCCACACATGCCTGGCAAGTGCTCCAACTGCTGAGCCATCGCTCCCACCCCTAATTTCTACTTTCTAAAAGAAGTTGTTTTAAATAAAATTTCATTAGGCATCTGTTGCTCATAATTTCTGATATTTTGAAACCTGATTTCTTTACCTATTTTCTTAAGTTGTTTTAAATTAGTGTGGTCATTTTCTTTTTGGGGGGGCCATATTTTAATACAAAACCTGAATTGACAATGCACACCAAGGAACTGTAATGGTCTTTAAGATGAAGGCAGCACAGTGACAGAAAACATGATGTGGTACACCTCTAAGGAGCCTACAGCAGACGTATTAGAAGCAGACACACACCTCCCCACTACCCACACGTACGTGTGGATAGGCTGCACAAGCAGCGACTTAGAAAGTACTGGAAGAGCAGGATGAAGGTACCCACGAGTACATATGTAAAAGTTTTCCTTAGAAACATATAACATGGTTTTTTTTTCATTTTACTAAGCTTACAGAAACTCTTGATCTAAAACTATTTCATACCTAAAACATGTAAAGGAAAGATTGTAAAAGCAAAAGTTTACATTTTTGTGGGAGTTGTCTATGGAAAGTATAAAATGTGTTTTGCACTTATTTGGTGTAAAATCCACATTCAAACGGAATTTGTTATGGTGCTTGCCATTTCATTGTAACAGCTTAACAAGAAGCACCACACAACACTACTTACATTATAGTGGATGCATCACACTGTCAGTGGTGACCAGGCCATCAGTGCTTCCAGAGTTCTGCAGTGCTTACACATGGAGATCTAAAGAGGATATACATCCAGGTGATAAGGAATGGTTTCCTCCCCACCGTCAAAGTGCACCCGGTCTAAAGAAAAGTCCCTGTGGGCAATGTCATCTGTTTAGCTACTGCCATTGTCAAGGGGTTAGAACACTCATGGCTCTTCACTGGACCCTGCAGTTCTCACTACTCCTGGGCTCAGACCCAGCACCTGGGCATGGGGCTTCTCGGCCTCACGTGGCTCTCAGGCCCTCTCTGGGCCTGGCGGCCAAGATGATTGGCAGACAGAGATTTTGTGGTGGATTCTCAGAAGGCAGTACTGAATCCCCTGGGCTCTGTTGAGCAATCTTGACCTTTTGTGATCTGCTGCCACCAGCTATTAGTTTGGAGGATTCTGCAAGGTTTTCTTTGCCAGGACTTAAGGGTGACAGGGCTAACTTGTGTGCAGCAAGGCAGGTCTGGTCCAGGTAGCCATGGTTGTTCTCTGAAGGACATGGGCTAGGCTTTCCTGTTGGGAGGTCTGCAAGCCGTTTCCTTGCGACTTCTGGAAGTCCTTTGGCTCATCTTCAGTGTCTTCGTCTGCAGCAGGGTGGATACTGCTTTTGACAGCTTTTCTACTTGCTTTAGGAAATGTCTCTGGGGCGGAAGGTGTTGGTCTTCCACTGTTCTCCCAAATCGAGATAGTGTCGTCATTTTTACTGACAGTTTATTTTTTTTTAAAAAAGGGAGGGACAGTGAGTGAGAGAGAATCAATTTTTTTATTTAGTTTTTCACGTGGCTTTGGTTGCCATAACACTTCATTGCGTATGTGGTGCTGGGATTTGAACCTATGTACTCACGCATGCCAGGCAAGCGCTGTAACTGCTGAACCACTGCTTCAGCCTCGATTTCCTATTTTATCATATCAAGATCATTTCAGTATTCACTTTGTTTACTAAATGTTCATTTCTGCCGTAACTTCCTATTTGGGTTTTTAAAATCTAAATGAATTGGTTTTTAGTTCCTTTAGTGACATGCAAAAGTGAAAAATAAAAGTATACCATATTAAAGGTAAATACAGACATTTAAAATAGAGCTTTAATTTTTCAATCTAATGGGAATTGATAATTTCATATAATATGATAAAAATAAATTTCTGCAAAGATAAAATGAATATGAAAGTTACAAACCCACTTGTTTCCTTTTTAGCGTTAACACAAGTATAAAATTATTGCTAAACTGCTTTAAAAGTCTTTAAACTTTACTCTTTGAATTTCTTTACCTTTGGCCTGGTAACAAACATACATGGCATCATTCCATGGACCAAACTTGGAGTAGCACCGACTTATGGCATGATGATAAATAGTAGTTCCTATCCAGGAGTTTGCAGCTGCATCATTAGTGGTAACTTTAAAGAATATTTGTGTTCACATACCCTAGAAGATTCTGAGTGTACTAGAAAGCTTAGTGTACTGGGAAGGGGCTCTGATGTTGGTAATTTTCAGAAAGCTCCATGAATGATTCTAATACTTACCCTATGGTTGGAAACACTTGTGTGAAAAATTTTGGCATTTTATTTTCTACTTAACTATTGATATTAAAGAGTACATTAAGCATTCAAGTTTGGAATTTGTTATTAAAGCTTACACTTGTGTAGCTCTACAACTTGTAAATGTCTGTTGTATAATAACAACTCTTTCAGTGTTAAAACTACACCTAAAAATATGAATCTTGGTACGTTTTAGTAGGATGAATGAGTATGTATAACTATATACATATATGCTGTTTATGAATCTATTTGCTAGCCTTATAGTAATGTCTATATCCCCTGAAGATGCAAGTTTATCCCATATCATTTGTGGGAAAATGAATGAAGTTTATAAAACACTACTGTAAGTCTGCACTAGAGAAGGGGCTCTAATATGAAAAAAACCTGTTATGACCTAAAGCATAAATGTGTTTGGTTTTTGTCTAATTGATTAGTTTCTTACCTATAGAAATGTTACTTCTCGACTGTTTTTCCAGTATCAAGTTTTCCTTAGTTGTGGTGGATTGTTTTCTAGACTAGCTTGAGTACTTTGTGGAAAGTTTATTTCAGTTCTTTCTAGATGACTGACATTTGTATTTTGAGTAATCTTTTACTCAGAATGGATGTGGCATGATGGTGGGTCTTGTGTTCAGAATTTCTCTTGGGTTGTAATTTAGTATTTGTCAGTCTTCAATCAAAATTCTGCTCAGGGTTTCAGAGTTTTGTGTTATGTTCTCTCCCTAAATAGGGTCACATTTTCACTGCCTCCTCTTTCGCTAGTATTAAAGCCAGGACTTCTTTCAGTATATTATTTCTTTCTGAGACTCCTAAGCTAGTAATCATGGACTCACTATGTTATCTAAAAAGATGAGGTTTATAAATCAAAGCATTCTTGCAGCCGTGTTGTATAGAACAGTAGTGTTACTTCTGATTCATGGTGCATTTTAAGCCTAAATCCAGGCATAATAAATTACATAAGACTTTTCCATCAGATATTCGTTCTGTCTGTCTGTCTGTCTGTCTTCCTTCTAGGGACTGAACCCAGGGGTGCTTTACCAGACAGTTACATCCCTAGCCCTTTTAAGAATTGTTTATTTTGAGACTTGGTCTCGCTAAGTTGCTGAGGGTCTTGCTAAGTTGCCAAGGATGGCTTTGAACTTGTGATCCTCCTGCCTTGGCCACCTGTTTGCTAGGATTACAGGTGTGCACCATTGCCAGCTTCCGGTAGATGTTCTTTTTTATTTTATTGTCAGATTATTAGTTGAAGTGGTATTATAATTACAAAAAATTTGAGAACATCGTAAGTACCCATAACAAGGAAGTTGGTTAAGTCAGTTATGCTATATCCATACATATCCTTAAACAGTATAAGACTTAGTTAATACTGTCCCTTTCAAATGGGGTATGTTGGAAGATGTTTATTGGTGATAATACTCTGTGCTGAAGCAGTTGCTGTGAGACTGGAGCATCTCTCTTGGAAAGCAGTCTTTACTGGGTATCATCAGGTCATAAGTATTTTTACACTGTTGACCTAATCTCATTTGGGGAAATCGATCCTCAGACAAATCCAAATAAGAATGAGAATTCTTAATTAAGGCCTTCACTGAAAAATTATTGATAACAGCAAAGCATTAGAAACTATTTATGTGGCTCCAAAGGAGAAGAGCTAAGTACATCAACTCGTGGGAATGCCAGGCCAGCCTTGGTGGCAGCTGCAAAGCACGACGATGAGGTAAGTCTGCACTGACGTGGAAGGAGGTCCATTGTGCACTGTGGAGTAGTTGATAAGAGAGACCTGCATGGCTTCTCAGAGGGCAGGGCGTGTCCACACTGTGCAGAGGGGTGGTTGTGTGCAGTTCGTGCCACAGTCTGGGATGAGCCACGATCCCTTAGCAGCACCAGTCTCTGAAGATGGGAAGGGGAGACCACTGCTGTTTTCTCCTTTATTCCTTCAACTTCTGGGGTCTTTGGCTTATTTTTCATTGGGTTCATATACTAGTTTATAAGTTTTTAAAAATACCAATTGAGAAGAGTACGAAAAGAAGTTGGAAGAGGAAAACATTTTAAGATAATTGTTCTCTTTGTATCTATGTTTGAAGAATGTCGGTAAAGTGCCCCTCCTTCTGCCAGTTGGAAAAACTGTTTTAAAAGGGTCTTTTGATTTTTACCAAAAGTGTTGTCTATTAGGAGGCAGCTGGGGCCTGGGCCCAGGGCTGGTGGGCTCTACTGGGCCTTGACATCTCTTCCCCAGGTCCTAGGCTCAGGGGTCTGCCATTTTCCAGCTGAGACCAGCAGATGTTCTCAAGAATTTTTTTTTTCTTTCTTTTTTTTTTTTTTTTTAAGAGAGAAAGAATCAGTTTTATTTATTTTTTCATAAGATTGTTGTTTTTCTAACACTATGTATATGTGGTGCTGGAGTTTGAACCTGTGTCCTTGCACATGCCAGGCAAGCACTGTAACTGCTGAGCCATCGCTCTAGCTCCAGAAACTTTTGAATATATAGGTTGACACAGCTTTCATTTTTATCATCGTAAGATTTGACAATCACCAACAGAGCCTTTAGAAGTTTCCTGTTAGCCCCTTCATAAAAGATAGCAAACCCATGTTTACCTGAGAAATGTATTTTTAAAAATTTTTATTTATTTTTTATTAGTGTATTATAGTTGTGCATAATGATAGGATTTATTGTCACATATTCATAGATGCACACAGTACAGCAGTACAATTTGGTCAGTATCTCCCCCCACTCCCGCACACACCTCCCTCCCTCCTACCATTCCCTGTTCCCTTACCTCTATTCTGGGTCCTGTATTTTCCCTAAAATACCCAAGTACAGTGACATAATTTTTATACCTATGAAGAACTTTTCTTATATACATGTCTATAGTATATACAGTGACATACTTGTAAATGCTTGGAATGTACCTTGCTTTATCTCAGTTCCAACATTTCCTCCTCTCCTCCCTTCCTATCATCCATCCCTTGTTATTTTTTGATATATTTGACAATATTATTAAACATTTACATTTTTTTTTTTGAAGAGAGAGGGACAGTGAGAGAGGAAGAAAGAGAAAGTCAATTTTTTATTTAGTTTTTCATGTGGCTTTCATTGCTCAAGACACTTCGTTGTGTATGTGGTGCTGGGGTTGGAACCTGTGGATTCAAGCATGCAAAGCAAGTGCCCTAACTGCTGAAACTACCGCTTCAGTCCAGACTTTTACATTTTTGTACAGGCATTCAGCATAGCTTGTTCAGATATCTCATGCAGTGTCTTGCAACTGTATCTCATAAATATTAACATATTGTGTTTTTGTTCTATGGTTCTGATGCATGAGTTTATAATCTACTTTTCCCCCTAAGCCTGGGTTTAGGTCCAGCCTCCACAAATGAGGCAAAACATTCAGCCCTTGACTCTCTGGGTTTGGCTAGCTTTGCTCAGCATGATTTCTTCCGTTGCCATACATTTACCTTCAATGGATGCAATATCATTATTTCTAACAGCTGAGTAGAACTCCATTGTATGTATATGTGTGTCCGTGTATATGTGCTTTTGGATTGATTCATCCAGTGAGGGGCATCTGGGTTGGTTCCATAATTTATCTGTTATAAATTGAGCTGCTATGATTATAGATTTTTCTATGTTGCTGTAATGTGCTGATTCTAACTCCTCTGGGAAAATACCCAGAAGAGGGATAGCTGGGTCATGTGGTGGATCCAAGCTAATTTTTTGAGGAGTAACCGAGAAATTTATTGTGTTAGCTAGTATAGGAATGAAATTCTGATCTTCATACTACTTAAAACATGTGCTTTAACTATGGTAGTTATTATTATTATTTTTTATAAAAGTCTTATGGGGGCTCAGCAGTTACGGCATGCTCAAGTACACGGGTTCAAATCCCAGCACCCACATACACAACTAAGTGTCAGAGCAAAGAAAGCCATGTGAAAAACTCAATAAAAATTGTTTCTGTCTCTCTCTCTCTCACTCTCTCTCTCACTGTCCTTCTCTCTTTTAAAAAAATATAAGTCTTATGGTTGGGATGTTGGAAAAGACTCAGATTTACTTAAAAGAGTTCCATTATTGGATAGTCTTAGACAAATATTATACCTCTTATATTGTGAAGTTATGAAAAGATCAATTTGTTTGAAGTACTTTCCCTAAAACATGGATTATAAATACATAGGTGGAAATCAGCCATCTTAAAGCAAGACAGCTTGTACTACACGATCAGCTGTTGAAACTGCAGTCCGCTGCGCAGTCAGTACATTCAGGAGCTGGTGGCATACCCACAACCACTGCATCAGCTTCATTCAGTTATGGGATCAGTCATCGTACTTCGGCTTTTCATGACGATGACATGGACTTTAGTGACATAATTTCATCACAACAAGAAATAAACAGATTGTCAAACCAAGTTTCAAGACTTGAATCTGAAGTTGGCCATTGGAGACGTGTTGCTGAGGTAGGTAAAATTTGGGTGAGTTTTTGAAAACTGTGAGTGAAAATATTGGTTCCATTTAGGAAACTGTAAATGTTTGGTATCAGAAATAATCCTGGACAAGAAAATAGAAAATCCGTGTTATAATTCTGCCAGTGGTACTGTGAATACTCTTGGTTAGGTCACCTTTCTCTCTCAGACTCATTTTCCCCTTCTCTTCAGTATTTGGAAATATTTTTCAAAAATTTAAAGCAACAGATCCATTATAAAAATAAAAAGTTATAAGCCCCAGAAATCAAAGGAAATAAAAATTAGCCAGTTGTGGTGGCGCACATCTGTAATCCCAGTGACTTGGGAGGCTGAGGCAGGAGGATCGCAAGTTCAAAGCCAACTTCAGTAAATTAGTGAGGACCTGAGCAACTTAGCGAGACCCTGTTTCAAAAAGGGGGGCCGGGCTCTGGCTCAGTGACTGAGCACCTCTGGGTTCTATCCTTTCTACCAAAAAATAAAAATAAAAATTGAGTGGAACTGGCAATATTTTTCCCCTGCAGTCTGAGGCTTCTCTGATAGAAACACGAGGGCTCCAGGGAACTGTATTTGACACTGTTTCCTTGGACTTTTTATTATCTGAGAGTTTCGTTGGCTCTAGTAATGTATAAAATGAAAATCTGATAATTGGTATTATAAAATACGTTAAATTATTTTGATTTTTCTCATGCATTAGAAATGAAATATTTGCTATTAAGGGCTATAAACTTTTTTCCAGGGAACATTTTTTTGTCTTACACATCAGATTTTATATACCATGGAGGTTGTCAAAAAAGACAAGAGGCTTAGAGTAAACTGGTACATTGTTCATTTGGATTCAGCTTCATTAATGAAGGAAAAAAGTACATAAAAATAAATAGATTATTTTTTATTTTTCTTTTTAAGAAAGAGAATTTTTTTTCATCTGTTGTTTTTCTGACAGTTGTGTGTGGTGTATGTGGTGCTAGGGTTTGAACTGGGCTCCTCATACATGCCAGGCAAGCGCTATATTGCTGACTCATTGCCCCAGTCCCTATTTTCCCTCTCTTTGTGAATGTAATCTAGTTACGTAAAGGAGAAATCTTCCCAATTAAAATGATCTGCATGCTTCCCATTATCTAGGGAAAAACCTTTAAATAAACCTTAAAATTATCTACATGCTTCCCATTATCTAGAATAAACCTTTGAGAGGGCTGTTTGTCCATTTTATCTCTAAAAAATAGTAATTCTTAACACATACCTTTGTGTGTGTCAGAATAACATAGTGAACTTGATAATACAATACATTTCCTGACTTATCTCTGAGGATTTTGATTTGTAGCTTATTTTAGTGCTTTGGAAGCAGTGTTTAAATGAATAAATATTCCCAGGTGATTGATTAAACTAAGGGGTACATTTTAAGAAATGTTGCTTTGAGGGTAAGATTTTGTAGAGAAGAGATGAGTTTCAGGTTTGTTTTCTTAAGCATGTCTTGAATACCTAGTATATGATAGACTTGTTCTAGAATATAAAGTTAAAAATAGTGTATTTAGGACCTTTCAGGGGGCTTAATTTTCTAGTGAGGCATGACAAGAATTAGTATTTGTTTTACAGTTTATAAGATGGTTCCATGTATATTTTATCCCAATAAATATCCTTCATAGTTATGTGAAATATTTATTACCTCTGTTTTGCAGATAAAGAAACAAAGTTATTGCTAAAAGTAACAGTTACAGTGATTAAGTTGTAATGCAAATATACATCTCTTGACTTTTTTTTTTTTAAAGAGAGAGACAGAGAGAGAAAGAATCAGAATCAATTTTGTTTAGTTTCTCATTTGACTCTTGTTTGTTATTCCGACACTTTATTGTGTACGTGGTGCTGGGGTCTGAACTTGAGTCCTTGCACATGCCAGGCAAGTGCCACAACCGCTGAGCCACTGCTCCAGCCCCCGTCTCTTGACTCATAATACTGTGTTTTTTCCAGTATATTATGTTTCTTTCAGCACTAGAGCACCTTTTGGTTCATTAACATTATATATATATATATATATATATATATATATATATATTTATATAAATAATAAGTGCTAATAAAAATAAATGAGCAGTTACTAGAGCATTGGGTAAGTGGTGTGAAGGCAGGGTTGGGAGACATTGGTCAGTGGGTACAAAATCAATTAAATGGAAGAAATAAGTTATAGTGCTCTTTTGCATAGTAGGATGACTATAGATACCTAGGGTATATTTCAAAATAGCTACAAGAGGATTTTGAATGTTCTCACTATAAATAGATGATAAATATTTGAGATGAGAGTGCTAATTATCCTGATTTGAACATTCTCAGTGTATATATAAATCAAAACATTACTTTTCCCCATAAATTTATATAGTTATTAGGTGGTATCAATTACAATTTTTAAATAGATATATATGAACAATATACAACTTTGAGAAGAATCCAAAAGTTCATTTATTTTCTTGTCAAACCAAATATTATTCTATGGGGAGATTGTCTGGGTAAAATCATTTTTAAAAGATCATTACTAGATCATTGTTAGCATTAATATTTGGTAACTTTCTATTTTATAAATTTCCTTTTATGGGGCTGGAGCGGTGGCTCAGTGGTTTCGGTGCTTGCCTGGCAGGTATGAGGACCCGGGTTCAAACCCCAGCACCACGTACACAACTAAGTGTTGGAGCAACTAAAGCCATGTGAAAAACAAAATAAAGTTGTTTCTCCCTTTGTCTCTCTCTCTCTCTCACTGTCCCTCTCTCTTTAAAAAAAAAAAAAAAAAAAGTTAAAAAAAAAATAAATTTCCTTTTAGAAAGCTTCTTGCTGATGGGCATGGTGGTACACACCTGTAATCCTAGTGAGGATTGCAAGTGCAAAGCCAACCTCATCAGCTTCATAAGACCCTGTCTCAAAAGAAAAAAGAAAAAAAGGTTGGGAATGTGGCTTAGTGGTTAAGTGCCCTGGGTTCAATTCCTGGTACCAAAAAAAAAAAAGTTGCTTGATTATCCTCACATTTATTTGCATTTAAGGTAAATAAAATATTCAATGCTTTTTCAATCTTAACTTTAGCTATTTCACAAAATTGTTGTCTCCCCAATTGGTTAACACATTCTTGTTTATGGTTTCTATTTATTTATTACTCTGTAGTGAACTAGTTTCTTTAAAAAGTGCTTGGCATTCTTGATGTCAGAATTTATCTGGGAAATGTTTCTTTTTTTGAAAGGTATCTTAATAAAGTTAGTGACTTTCAGTTTTATAAGAGCGTTGGGGTAATTTCTAATTCTCTTTCTTAATCTTCTAAGGCACAAGGAACACATAACTCCGATCAAAATGAAATCTGTAAACTACAAAATACTATTAAGGTAGGTCAGATTATTGTTTGTTGTTGACTCTGAAACATCTAAAATCTGTATATAAAAATATAAGTTTAATTAGTAAAAGTCTCAGTTATAAAAATTATTATATAGATTACGATATTCATTTTTAACTGTTTTTGTATTATCTTTATGACAAGTAAGATATGTAAACTATCTCTTTCAGCTGGGCCTGTTAGTATATGCCTGTGATACCAGTGGCTCAAGAGACTAAGGCAGGAGGATTGCAGATTTAAAGCCAGCCTCTGCAACTTAGTGAGACCTTGTCTCAAAAAATAAAAAATAAAAAGGTTAAGCACCCCTGAGTTCAATCCTTGGTACCAAAAAATAAAAATAGAAAAACTGCAAGGCATGGTAGAACGCCAGGTAATCAAGAGTCTGAGGCAGTCTAAGTTTGAGCCCATCCTGGGCAACTTAGTAAAACTGTAACAAAACAAAAAATGAAAACAGATGGGAATGTAGCTCAGTGGTAGAACACTTGCTTAACATGTCAGAGGCCCTGGGTTCAATCCCCAGTGCTGAGGTGGGGTAGAGGGTGGTAGGGAGGACTGTTTTTTTAAGGTCTAAGGCAAGAACGAGTGGAGTCTTTCCAAATTGTTCGAATTTTAGGACTGTGTTTAAATTCTTTTCAGCCTTAATATGTTTAGAGAATTAATTTTAATAATGCAGACTTTTGGATAACTGTGAAATAAATAGCTTAGATAAATTTATTAATCATAAATGTGGTTAATTTTGTTCTTATTTTTTCAGGAACTTAAACAGAACCGAAGTCAGGAAATTGATGATCATCAACATGAAATGTCAGTGTTGCAGAATGCACATCAGCAGAAACTGGCAGAGGTCAGTCGCCGGCACCGAGAGGAGTTGAGCGACTATGAGGAACGAATTGAAGAACTTGAAAATCTGTTACAGCAAGGTTATTTATTTTATTAATTTGACATATTAGATGACACAATTAAATGGCAAACTAGTACTCTAGGACCAAGACACTGCTATAAACTGGGACTGAGTTCTAAAGAACGAGTAAGTGATTAGTTCCATTCATTTGCCGGACACGTGGAAAATGATACCACTACTTTTAGGATTCTGCAAAATGGAAAGGTCCTTTTGCCTTTGTGGTAAACAGTTACAATTCATAGATTCCTTTGTTGCATTGTTTGGTGATGATCCTTTTGTAATAAATGATTCAAGATATTTTCAGATGCCTAGGTTTTAGGAGTTTTTTTTTTGTTGTTTTTTGAAAGAGTGAAAGAGAGAGAGAGAGAATCAATTGTATTTTTCCATCTGGCCTCTGTTTCTCCACCACTTAATTTTGTATGTGGTGCTGGGATTTGAACCTGGGTCCTTGTGCATGTCAGGCAAGTGCTCTACCCCTGAGCCACCGCTCTAGCCCAATACTTAAGATTTTTAGTAGTTGATTCTGATAATGTTTCTCCAAATTTGTTTTTTATTTTATTTATTTTTTTACAATTTTTTTCTATAAAGAGAGAGGGGGACAGTGAGAGAGAGACAGAGAGAAAGAATCAACTTTATTCCTCATGTGGCCTTCGTTGCTCCAACACTTTGTTGTGTACGTGGTGCTAGGGTTAGAGCTCGAGTACTTGCGCATGCCAGGCAAGCACCGTAACTGCTGAGCCACCGCTCCAGTCCTATTATTTCTTTTAAAGTAATTAGTTTATGATATTAATTTAACCTTTCCAACTTCTCTCTTAAAGCTCTTAGTTATGTATAGTAAGCTATTTATTTCTTGGTATTTAACACTTGATGTCTTTGATTTTATGTTCTAGGCTCAGGAATTATAGTAACTGATCAAACTAAAATCTGTGAGATGCAAAACACTATTCAGGTTCTACAAACTGAAAAAGTAGAATCTATAAGAAAAATTGAAGAACTTGAGGATAAAATAAAAGACATAAATACAAAATTATCTGCTGCAGAAAATGACAGAGATGTCTTGCAGAGAGAACAAGAGCAGCTGACTATGGAAAATCGACAAATAATTGAACAGTATGAAAGCTCGAAACTGGAGCACGGTGGACTGCAGCCTTCTGTGTCAAAGCAGAGTGATTCTGTGGCAGAAGAGGGAAGGATTCTTCCCCAGAGCCCATCTGAAGAAGTGTTCAGACTCCAACAAGCACTGTCTGGTATAGAATGCTTGGGACTTATTTCAGATTGTTGTTTCATTGCTTTCAAATTATTTTTAGAGACAAACACTTGAATAATCAAATACTTCGTGAAAATGGAGTATTTGTGGAAATGACTGTGTAATTTGATTAGAATTGTTTGGTGTGGGATCGTTGCCATAGCTAATAGATCACAAAAAAGAATTTTCTGCTATAAAGGGTTAAGTATTGGCTATGTGTTTCACAGCCTCCCTTTATTCTTTAAGTATTTATATGGAAGTCAGCAATTTCAGAAGCCATGTAGATTTCTGAGAAGTATTTCAGAGACATTACTGTGGAGAGGTATGGATCTGTTTCTTCTAGTCTACATGTAACTAAATGCTTTTTATAACTCATCACAGCCAGACCCTCCAGTCAGGGAATACATCAGTCCATCTTCAAAAATTCATTGTTAGGTTTTGAAATTATTTCCTGAATTGAAGCAGAGGCCTAAGTGATAAGAACTGTATGCCTTCTACTGTTTTCCATGCTCAAGTTGATGTTTAGTTACTACATCAGTATTCAGTGGTACAAAAAGCAAGTATTAAATGAGATAGACCAATCACCGGTGTTCATTCAGGCTAGGAATACATAATGGGAGCTCTTCAGTTGAAAAGATGCATTTCATTTTGCACTTTGTCCTCTTAAGTGTAAACTCTTACTTTATGAACTCATTCATAATAGCTCTGGAAATTTCCATCCTTTATGTGTTGGTGACTCACCACATCTGTATCCCTCACTCAGCTGTTTATCTCGAGCTGCTGATCTGATCAGCCAACTCTGTATCCATCACCTGGGTTAGGTACAAAATCATCATCTCCACCTCCACCTCCTCCTCTCCCAACCTTGGTGACTGGTAGCATTAACTACTCTCAAATCAGAATGCTGGACGTTATTACCGAGCAAGTCCTGCAGGTTTTATTTAGTTCCTTATCTTTTCTCTGGTTTAGTGGTATTTCAGGACTGTACCCCAGATGAGCTCCAGGATTTCTCACAGTTTGTCCTGAGAGCTACCATGCAGGCAAAGGGAAGGCTGTGCTGTGAGGTTCTGGACCTCTTTCTAGTTTGGTTTCGATCAGAGAAATTCTTCTCTTCTATAAAATAAATTTATTCATATTGGATAATTCATTTGGGTTTATTTGCTTAAAAAACAAGCCTGCTCTAGTCCCTCACTTTCCCATCTCCATCACTGTGATTACATCAGTCAATCATAATTGCTTTTTGCTGTGTTAACTAGCAGACGCTTAATGAGCTTAATAGCATAATGGTGAAGAATAAGACAGCTGGAAATCGAATTCTTATCACTAACGAGCTGACTTTGGGCAAGTTACCATTTGTCTGCCTCAGTTTTCTCATCTGTATGATTGTAGTGATAGTGGTGTCTTCCTTGTTGTTGTAGTAGTGAGGGTTTTGTAAGTCACTTGCTAGAGTTCTCTTTAGGAAAGTGACCCATAGTGAACGTTAGAAAAGTGTTAGCTGTTTTTATTCCCTGGTTTCTATGTTTCCTTCTTCAGTCTATTTTATTTTTTCATTTTATAGCAAGACTAAAATTTCAGAAGCACAAAGCAGATTATTCTCCTGCTTTTTAGTACTTTATGTTTCCACAGGAACTTCAAGGTCATGATCTGATCCCTGCCTGCCTCTTCCATTTCAGCTCCTCCCATTCTGCCATTCGAGGCTTTAGCCACATTGAAAACTCTGTAGCTTAAACCAGCAGTCTTGTCTCAGGTCTGTCACCCTATGTTTCCTGCGTGTCTGTGTGGAGTATCCCTGTTTCTTTCCACCTACTCTTAGTGGTTTAATCCAGGTGTTACCTTCCCTGGCCAGTACCTGCACTGCCACTTCTCTGGCCCCGTTTCCTCCACTTAGTCTGGTCTAGGTGTTTGCCCTCCTTGCTCTCGTGGTTCCTAGGGTTTACTGTGTCACACTGCATTAAAACCACATGTTCACTTGTGTTTCTGCCCTCTGAATTGTGAGCTCTTTGAGAGCAAGGGCTACATTTTTCTGTCTTGTCCAGCTTTGGCCTCATCGTAAATGCTCAGTAAATTGAATGTTAAATTAATTATTTCAGCCGAGCTCATGGTTTTCTGTCACTGTGTTCCTCTTCTAGAATCTCTTTATGGATCTATATGTAATACATTTATATCTAAATTACTTTAAATAATTGAGAGATTATTGTATTGTTGTGGTATAAATACATATTTATTGCTTTTGAGGTTTCTTTTTTCCCCCAGTCTTACACCTTATACTGTATAAGTCTTACACCTTATATTCAAACTAATCAACTTATTTGGAAACAGTCTTTGTTAGTAATTTTATGAAAGCAATGATTTATGACTCATTCAGAACATAGTTATAATTCTTTCTTATACTTTTCCAAAGAATTGATTTATAACATAGTTTTTAAATGGCATTTGTATTATGATTTCTTTGGTGTAGTCAAAATGTAAGTACAAAATGAAAAAAATACGTTTCACTCAGAACTGTTAATGCTTGTTAATTGTGCTCATCAGTAACCTTTCTTTAATGGGATTGCATTTCTGATTTTAATATGGGAGGTCATTAGTAAGACTTTCTAAATAATTACAATGTCAGGTTCATTTAATTGTTTTTACAGATGCTGAAAATGAAATAATGAGACTGAGTAGTTTAAACCAGGTAAGCTCATGTTATAGAAGAAAACTTTTAGCACTGGTTTACTAAGAAAAAGTAATTTGATTTATTAAAGTAGCTTACTTTGTGTTATCTAACAGATACATGTGAACTTACTAGGAACTTTTGTCACAGTAATTTTGTCGAATAATAACAAACTTTTAAAAATATATTTTATTAAGAAATTGAGTTATTGTACAATCATAAATGTATTTAAAATAACAATATAATATGAATATACACCTAAACCAGAATTACCTACTAGATCCCTTCTTATTCTCCCTCCCTCATTCCTCCCCATCTACTCTGTCCCCCCCCCCACACTACATATCTATGATTGCCCTAGATTATGTGTTGTTATGCCTTTGTTGGGTTTAATACATGAGATTAACTACCTTTCACACAGGCCTGGATTTAGCTGTAGCCTCCACAAATGAGGGAAAACATTTGACCCTTGACTCTCTGGGGTTGGCTAACTTTGCTCAACATGATTTCTTCCATTGCCGTCGATTTACCTTCAAAGGCTGCAATTTTGTTGTTTCTAATTGCTGAGTAGAACTCCATGGTGTGTGTGTGGGTGTGTATGTGTGTATATATATACACCCACACATACATCACAGTTTTTGGATCCATTCATCCAGTGAGGGGCATCTGGGTTGATTCTGTAATTTAGCTATTGTAAATTGAGCTGCTGCGAACATTGATTTTGCTGTGTCACTGTGGTGTGCTGATTCTAACTCCTGTGGGAAAATACTCAGGTAAGGGATTACTGGATCGTGTGGTGGGTCCATCCCTAATTTTTTGAGGAGTCTCCCCACTGCTTTCCAGAGCAGCTATACCAGTCTGCAGTTCCACCAACAGTGTGCTAGTGCTCCTATCTCATCACAACCCCTCCAGCATCTGTTATTGTTTATATTCTTCATTTTTGCTAATCTGATTGGAGTAAGGTGAAATCTTAATGTAGTTTTCATTTGCATTTCTCTGATTACTAATGATTTAGAGCACTTTCTCATGTATTCATTGGCTTCCTCAATGTCCTCAAAACAGAAACTTTTTGCACCATAAATTTACATGTATAAAATTGCATAATGGAAAAAGTAAGTATATATCAGTGCAGATCAATTTGATGAATGTTTATGTATAGAGACAGTGTAAGCAGATCTTATACCAAAGTAAGGAATGCATTTTGATTTTCTTTAAGGAATTCGGGGAGTTCCTATTAATTACACGCTGTTTTGTTAAATGTATTTTTTCAACTATAATAAGAAATCTTCCATAAGAATGTCTAATATGAGAGACTGGCTCTAGACGGTCCATTATTTTATTCTCCTAATTTTTATATATCACTAAGGAAATAGTAGAAATGCATAATTGTATACATAGCCTGCTTTTATTGTAAACTAGAAATTTCTTGTTATCTGAAAACACCGCTTTAATGTTTTTGTAGGATGACAGACTTGCTGAAGACAATCTGAAACTTACAATGCATGTACAGGTTTTAGAAAAAGAGAAGTCATTATTGAATCAAGAAAAGGTGGGTGCTGTAAAAATGGGGACAGAATTATAATGGTGTTATGTATGTTCACAGCTAAGGACAAGTTTATACCAAAATGGAACGTTTGGTTATAGAGAGTCTTGAGGACAAACTTGGTCTCATTGATGCTTGTAAGGCCTAGTTGGAGTACCTGGGCAAGGTTCGGAGTGTGGGTGGCTGGCCAGAGTTTACATGCAGAGATAAGCCAGCAGACACACAGATAATGAGCAGAAAAGATAGGCCCTGTTTTAGTTTCTAATGAAGCCCTGACAGCAACAGCATGGAACCTCTGGCATTATATCCTGCTTATGTGCCCCAGAGTGGGTCTGTCATGGTGGACAGGAATGTTTTATTGATCAGGGATAAAGAGGGACACTTTCAGTGGTAGAAATTGAATCGTTTTTGTATATATTGATAGCAAGGATGAGAAAGGATTCTGTAATGCAGTGCTAGGTACCAGAAGAGGTATTTTTGTGTTTGTACCACTTTAGGGATAATTCCTTGTCTGTGACAGTTGCTTACATATAGGACAGTTGAAAACTGGTATTAAGTAATACATATTTACTGGTATGTAAATGTAGTACTTACTGAAAAATTTTCAGATAATACAAGTAGAGTATCTTTTGCACCTCTGCTTGGCTTCATTCCCACAGGCAGTCTCTGTTCCCCAATTTCTAGTATATCTGACCATACTATATCAAGGTATATGTAGAAATTGCTTTAAAGAAACCAGATTTCAGCATACCTTACATACTGTTCTTACCAGCGCCAACATTTTCAATACCTTTACACATTAGTATAAAGGCAGTGTTTCTTAAAGAGGTGTTATCAGCATTTAAGTGGGAAAATTCTTAGTTGTATGTCCTGCATTGTGGGATCTTTGCCACCACTCTTTCTACCCACTAAACACTAATAGTACCTCCCAGTCCTTTCTTTTCTTTATTACTATTATATATATATATCTTCTGTTTCTGCTCCCATTGTATTCTGCTCTTTAATTGGCCTAGGTGTACTTTGTGGTTTGCAGACCTCTCTACACATATGTTAGGACCTGCAACCTGCAAGCTTTCATGATATTTTTGAATTCTGCAGCTATTCTTTTTTTTTTTTTTTTTTTAGAGAGAGAGAGAGGGACAGTGAGAGAATCAGTTTTCTTTAGTTTTTATATGGCTTTTGTTGCTCCAACACTTCATTGTATACATGGTACTGGGGTTTGAACCTGCATCCTGCCAGGCAAGTGCTATAACCACTGAGCTGCTGCTCCAGCCCCCTGCAGCTGTTCTTTATATCTTTTTTTCCTTTTTTATTTTTTCCTTTTGATGTTTAGGTCTGCTTACTGATTAAGAATGCCAAAAGTGCTGGGCACAATAGTGCATGCCTATAATCCCAGTGACTCAGGAGGCTGAGGCAGGAGGATCACAAGTTCAAAGCCAGCCTCAGCAACCTAGTGAGGCTCTGAGTAACTCAGCAAGACCCTGTCTCAAAATAAAAAATAAAAAGGGCTGGGGGTGACTCGGTGGTTAAGTGTCCCTGGTTTTAATCCCCAATACCAAACCAAAAAAAAAAAAAAGAGAGAGAGAGAGAAAGAAAGAAGAAAAAAAAGAAAAAACCAAGCCATAAGTATGTATGCTTGTAAGATCTACCTGGGGGGAAAAATGTTTGTGGTTCTCCTAAATGAACAGATAACTTTAGAAGTCTTAGAATGCCTTTCATCTTTCAAGTAGATAGAGTTCAAAATAAGCTTTTGAATTGGAAGAAAATGAGAAATGTTATGTAGATGTTCTTACATAGGTTTTCTTGGTTTCTCTCTTCTTTGTTTTTGGAGGGAGGCGGGGACCAGTAACACTTAATCACTGAGCTACATTCTTAGCCCTTTTTATTTTGAGACAGATTCTTGTAAGTTGCTTAGGACCTGCCTCAGCCTCCCCAGGTGCTGGGATTACAGATATATTCCACTGCTCCCAGTTTCTTGGTCTCTTTTATAAGGTATTATTAGGCTTTTTATTTGAAGGAATTTAAGATTTTTATTTATTCTAAAGTAGATTCCATAGGGGTTGGGAGGTAGAATGCTTGCCTGACATGTGTGAGGACCTGGATTCTAGGTCCTGGTCCCTAGTACCACATATGCTACTTAGTGGAGGAAAAACATAAAAACCAGATGAAAAAATTTTTTAAAAAATTAACTGTTTCTGGGGCTGGAATGGTGGCTTGGTGGTTACAGCACTTGCCCCACATGCGCAGTACATGAGTTCAAACCCCAGCACCACATATACAACTAAGTGTCAGAGCAATGAAGGCCATGGGAAAAACTCAATAAAAATTGATTCTCTCCCGCTCTCACTGTCCTTCTCTCTTAAAAAAAAAAAAAAAAAATTAACTGTTTCTTTCTCTCTCTTTTTTAAAAAGGTAGATTTCATAAACATTTAATTTTTAAAATCTCTATAAATGAAGGAATGACTTATACTAATATGTAGTTTATCACAAACATAATAGATGTTGAAATAAGATTGTAGCAAGCAGAATTGTGCCACTTCTGGGATTTTAGAGAAAAACGTTAAATACCAAGTAATAGACTATAAAATATTTATGTAAGATCCATGTGTAGAAATGTCAGGTTTAAGAGAAGGGAGCCTAGTCCCTGCTCTGTTAGAAGGTAAAGGAAGAAAGGCGGCTGCTTTCTTGGGTCAAGAAAAGTTTTCATGTTCTGACAAAAGCAAGTAATAAGGTGGTGAATTCCTTTGACATGGGGAAAAAAGGCTTTTGTTTTCTAGAGAGGGAAAACTTTAGAGTGAATGAGTATTTAGTCTATGACCCTGGTGACAGGATGTTATAGAGTGGAAGTGAAAAGAATCCAGAGACTTGGGGCTTTTTGTTAAGTCTGTGTATGATGGGGTGGGGAAAGGGAAGCAGCTGTGGGAGAGGCTAGGCCTCTCCCTTGGGAAAGGACTTGTGTGAGGAAGTTGGAGCTAGAAGGTAAACTAGAAGTTGTCACATCTCGTTTAAGGCTACGGAAATATTTTGCTTGAAGCTGGAAGTAAAATTGCACATGAGTAAGACCGGCTCATTGGATTTTATATATCACTATTGAGGTATTATTCAATAATGTTGGTAGTGCAAAGCACTTAAAACAGATTCCCAAATGCCATGCATTCATTTGTTTAGTGTTTTAATGTCTTTTCTTCAATTGACCATAGGTATTGTTCTCCCCTTTTATCATTTAAGGAGGAACTTCAGGCATCACTTTCAAAATTGAGCAGTGAATATGAAGTAATTAAAAATACAGCTGCAAGAGACACGGATTTGAATTTACAATTACATGACTTAAAACTTAACTTGGAGGCAAAGGAACAAGAACTGAATCAGAGTATTAATGAAAAGGAAATACTGATAGCTGAGTTAGAAGAATTGGACAAACAGAACCAGGAAGCTACAAAGGTAACGCTACATGACAGACAGTGAGGGCTGAGGAGGTACATTCCGCTCAGTAGACTACACACTGGGGGAACATGCAAAAATGATAAGTGTGATTTAATTTTGTATTTTGATTGACGTTTTAGTTTTTTGATGCTTTAGTCATAGAGACTGGGACACTTTTTCAGTAAAGTGCCAGACAGTAAAATAATTTTGATTTTGCAGGCCATGTTATCTCAACTGCAAGTACTTGACTCGGCAACTGTGAATGTGTAAGCATATGACCATGGCTGTGCATCAAAGTTTTATTTACAGAAACAGGCTTATGGTCTGTAGTTTGTTGATTCTGTTGCTTGAGAGTTGAAAATACACAGTGTGTATCATTTATCTTCTTTAGTTTTAGATTCTTATCCCTAAAATGATAAAATGGACTTGCTGTAATAAGATTTTCATATATAATTATGTAAGAGGTATTGGGATGGAAAGAAAGTTGTTTTAAGAAGGATTAGGAATAAATGGCTGGGGATTTTGATTTTCTTCTGTTACGTACAAAATTTTGCAGAAATTTTCTCAGGCACTAAAATGAGAAAAAGTAAAGTTACCACACAATTTTTCTTTCAGCATGTGATTTTGATAAAAGAGCAGCTGTCAAAGCAACAAAATGAAGGAGATTGTGCCATCGGGAAATTGAAACAAGATCTAGATGATGAAAAAAAGAGAGTTCATGAGCTTGAGGATGACAAAATGAATATAACTAAAGAGTTGGACATGCAGAAAGAAAAGTTAGCTCAAAGTGAATTGAGCCTCAATGATTTGCATTTAACCAAGCAGAAGCTTGAAGATAAAGTAGAAGATTTAGTAGATCAGCTAACTAAATCAGAAAAAAATGGTTTAAACATCCAGAAGGAAAACTTTGAACTTAAGGAACACATTAGACAAAATGAGGAGGAGCTGTGTAGAGTCAGGAATGAGTTAACTCAAGCTCTCAATCAAGACTCTAACAGTAATTTTAAGGGTGACTTACTTCAAGAAAGAGAAGCTGAAGTTAGAAACTTAAAGCAACAACTTTCAGAAATAGAGCAGCTCAATGAAAATTTAAAGAAAGTTGCTTTTGATTTCAAAATGGAAAATGAAAAGTTGGTTTTAGCATGTGAAGATGTAAGACATAAATTGGAAGAATCTATTGCTGATAACAGTCAAATTTCTCTAGAAAAAAACACTATTGTGGAGACTCTAAAAAGGGAAAAAGAACAGATAGAAGCAGAACTGTATCAGGCAGAAAAGAGATTATTGGAAGAAGCAAACAAGTATAAGCAAACTATTCAGGAACTGTCATGTGCACGTAATTTGAATACCTCTGATTTACAGCTGGAATATGAGCGTTTAGTTCAACTCAGTCAAGAGAAAGACCTTGAAATAGCAGGACTCAAAAAGAATATTGAGCAAATGGCTACTGATCATAATGATACTAAGGAAATTTTGGCATCTAGTTTACAAGAACAGAAGCAATTGACACAACTTATAAATGAGAAAGACATATTTATTGAAAACCTCAAAGAAAAAAGTTCAGATCTGCAAAAGGAATTAGATAATTGTTCTCAGGCTTTAAGAAAAAATGAAACTTTAAAGCAGACCTTAGAAGAAAAGGACAGAAGTCTTGGATCCATGAAGGAAGAAAACAATCACCTGCAAGAAGAACTGGAACGACTTAGGGAACAGCAGAGTCGAGCAGTACCTGTGGTTGAGCCTAAAACCCTCGATAGCATCACAGAGCTAGAATCTGAGGTATCCCAACTGAATATAATCAAGGATCATCTGGAAGAGGAAGTTAAACAACATCTAAAGATAATTGAAGATCAAAACCAGAGTAAAATACAACTACTTCACACTTTACAGGAGCAGAAGAAGGAAATGGATGTGTTTAAATACCAGCATGAACAAATGAATGTCACGCATACCCAACTATTTCTAGAGAAAGATGAAGAAATTAAGAATTTGCAGAAAACCATTGAACAAATAAAAGCCCAGTTGCATGAAGAAAGACAGGATATTCAAACAGAGAGTTCTGATATCTTTCAAGAAACAAAGGTTCAGAGCCTAAATCTAGAAAATGGAAGTGAAAAGCATGATTTATCCAAAGCCGAGACTGAAAGATTAGTGAAAGGAATAAAAGAACGTGAACTGGAGATTAAACTTCTGAATGAAAAGAATATATCTCTAACCAAACAGATTGATCAGCTGTCCAAAGATGAGGTTGGCAAACTCACTCAGATTATCCAGCAGAAAGACGTGGAGATACAAGCTCTTCATGCTAGAATTTCTTCAGCTTCCTACCCTCAGGATGTCATTTACCTGCAACAGCAGCTGCAGGCTTACACACTGGAAAGAGAAAATGTGTTAGCTGTTTTGAATGAGAAGACACGGGAAAACAGCCAACTAAAAACAGAATATCACAGAATGATGGATATAGTTGCTGCTAAAGAAGCAGCCCTTGTTAAGCTGCAAGATGAAAATAAAACATTGTCCACTAGATTTGAAAGTAGCGGTCAAGATATGTTTAAAGAAACTGTTCAGAATTTATCACGTATCATTCGAGAAAAAGACATTGAAATGGATGCACTCAGCCAGAAATGCCAGACTTTACTGGCAGTTTTACAAAGTTCAAGTGTTAATGAGGTTGGAGGTGTTAATAGTAATCAGTTCGAGGAGCTCCTACAGGAGCGTGATAAATTAAAACAGCAAGTAAAGAAAATGGAAGAATGGAAGCAGCAGGTGATGACCACAGTCCAAAATATGCAACATGAGTCAGCCCAGCTCCAAGAAGAGCTGCATCAACTTCAGGCACAAGTTTTGGTGGACAGTGATAATAATTCTAAATTACAAGTAGACTATACCGGCCTCATCCAAAGTTATGAGCAGAATGAAACCAAACTCAAAAATTTTGGGCATGAATTAGCCCAAGTTCAGCACAGCATTGGGCAGCTTTGCAATACCAAGGATCTTCTTTTAGGAAAACTTGATATCATTTCACCCCAGCTCTCTTCTGGCTCCTCATCACTTACCTCGCAGGCAGCAGAGCCTCTTGTAGCAGATAAGTCTGCAGTGCCGAATGAGTCTTCTCAGTTTCTTCAACAGGAGGTGGAAGAGCTGAGAAAATCACTTCAGGAAAAAGATGCCACCATTAGAACTCTCCAGGAAAATAACCACAGGTTGTCTGATTCAATTGCTGCCTCCTCGGAGCTAGAAAAGAAAGAACATGAACAAACTGATTCCGAAATAAAGCAGCTGAAGGAGAAACAAGATGTTTTACAGAACTTGATTAAGGAAAAAGACCTGTTAATCAAAGCCAAAAGTGACCAGTTAGTTTCTTCAAATGAAAATTTCGCTAACAAAGTGAATGAAAATGAACTTTTGAGACAGGCAGTAACAAACCTGAAGGAGAGAATATTAATTCTGGAAATGGACATTTCTAAACTAAAAGGGGAAAATGAAAAAATACTAGAAACATCCAAGGAAAAGGAAACTGAATATCAAGCATTACAAGAAACAAACATGAAGTTTTCTGTGATGCTGCGAGAGAAGGAGTTTGAGTGCAATTCATTGACGGAGAAGGCCCTTGCCTTTGAGCAGCTATTGAAAGAAAAAGAACAGGTGTGTACTGGGTGGGTGTTGTAGAGGGAGGTGGAGGCCAAAGTAAACTTTTTAAAGTATTGGCTACTTTATCAATGTGGTCTTGGAAGAGGGCGATAAATAAGTTCCTGTAGAAGTACACATTTCAAGGTATGTGGTTCATCTAAATAAACTTTCCTCAGGTTTCTGGAAGTTTCTTCCTCAAATTATTAACTAAATAGTAAATTTATCTTTTTCAGCCTGCTATATAGAAAAAAAGGATGTAATAACTGGTTTTTTTGGTGTTTTGTTTTTTTTTTAAGTGAGAGGATCAGTGAGAGAGAAAGAGAAAGAATCAGTTTTATTGAGTTTTTCATGTGGCTATTGTTGCTCCAACACTTCATTGTGTATGTGCTGCTGGGAGTTGGAACCCATGGACTCACACATGCAAGGCCATCACCATAACCACGGAGCTGCCACTCCAGCCCTTTAGTAAACTTTTTTACCAGAGGGAATCACTTTAAATTTTAGGCATAACTGCTAGTAATGGTTAACATTTTAGAGACTTTTATATGAATGGGAAGCATTGTGAATATACTGTGTACATCTTTCACTGTGATCTGCAATAAGAAATACTTTTACATTGTGACACAGTAAATATGTTTGTGTGGAACGTGTGTAACTGAAAGCATATTTCAGGAACCAGAAATTACCTTACTGCAGATGGTCTGTTAAAAAAAGAAAATACCGTATATTCCATAAATTGACTTTAATGAATCAGTCACAGCTTGGAATTTGAAAGTCTTAGGCATCAGTGGTACTTTAAACATAGCAGACTCTACAAATACTCTAATCCCAGCTCTGTCATGGATGGAAGCTTGGGTGTGTTTTGATATTCATGGTTTGTTTATTCACCTGTAAAATAGAGGGTCATAGGAGTTAAAATGGAAAGCATCAGTAACTTTTGGTATATTTAGAATTCTCATTTAGTTAGCATGTTTTAATGAATATTTTACATGGTCATTTGAATAAGAATTATTGGAGATCTGTTCCATCAAATTCTGTGATAGATGCTATGTAGGGCTTGCTGGTGGTGCCTTTTTAATTTTTATTTAGTTTTTCATGTGGCCTTTGTTGCTCCGACACTTTGTTGTGTACGTGGTGCTGGGGTTCAAACCCGTGTAATTGCACATGCCAGGCAAGTGCCATAACTGCCAAACCACTGCTCCAACCCCTTTTAATGTGATTTCTATCCTTAACGGTAGTAGAAATTTAGAAAAGAGGTGATAGAACAATGGAACATTCAATGGATGCTTCAACACTATCAGGTACGAGATGCAAACCGATTGAACTTCTTTGGCCAGTTAAGTTCTCTCTTAGAGTCTTGGATTATCTGATTAAGGAACTACACTGATTGTCAGTGTTTAGGTGTTTGGGTCTTTCAAAGATGAGTTCTTAGCTTTGGTGGCATATATCTATAATTGGTGTACAAGAGATTCTTAGAGGAGGGTAGAGCTTCCCATACTAACCAACAGTGGCTGCACTTTTCTATGGTTCTGAGAGTATAACAGGAGAATGTACAGCAGTGGTATCTTCTCTTGTACTGTATGCTTTTTCCCTTTGCTTCTTGGCTTTGGTACAGTGTTAGTTCATTACACTGACAGTACATATCTAGAGGGTGCAGATTTTTTTGAGGTTAATCTACCTTTTAGGAAGCTTCCCTGAGTTAAGTAGCTCTTAAGTATTATTTGAGGTAATTACTATGATAAGAAGAATCACATTTCTTTCGTGATTTGGAAGCTTGTGATCATTGTTGTATAGTGTAAATTCGGAGAGATTTTTTGCCTTTTAGGTTTCTTTTAAAATGTTTCTAGTGAACTTTTTCTGTTAGAATAATTTTAGATTTACAGAAGAGTTGCAAAGATAATGAAGAGTGTTCTCATATACTAATACCCAGTTTCCGTTATTGTTAACATTGTACATTACTCTGGTACATTTGTCACAGCTAATGAACCAGCATGAGGCATTACTATTAACTAAAGTTCATACTTTATTTGAATTCTTTAATTTTTATCAGATGTCCTTTTTCCATTCCAGGATGCTATCTAGGATATCACATTAGGTTTAGATGTAATATTTCTTGGCTCCTCTAGATTAACAGTTTCTAAGACTTCCTTACTTTTATTAATTTTGACCTAGTTAACTATATTTTTAAAGTATTTAATGAAGAAAATGTCTTTTTAAAAAATGTACCTTTATTTAAAACTAAAGTTGTTTCTTTCCAAAAGGGCAAAACTGGGGAGTTAAATCAGCTTTTAAATGCAGTTAAATCAATGCAGGAGAAGACAGTTGTATTTCAACAGGAGAGAGATCAAGTCATGTTGTCTCTGAAACAGAAACAAATGGAAAATAGTACCCTACTGCGCGAGGTATACTTTCCTTTAAAGGGTCAGGGGTCAAATAATAAATTCAGTGATTATTAAGATAACTGGGAGGACTGCCTAGTAAAATAAACTTATCTCTTTGTTGATTTTTCTTTGTCTTCCTCTGGTGTGCTATAGTAGGATTTTGATCTCCTGGGATGCATTTTCTTTCTGTTTTCAAAAGTGAAAACCAATCAGATATAAGAAGTTTCTCATAATGAAAGAAAGTGAGGGGTTGGGGATTTACTCAGTGGCAGAGCGCTTGCCTAGCATGCGCAAGGCCCTGAGTTCGGTCCTCAGCCCTGGAAAAAAAAGAAAGTGAGATTTACTGAAAAAGTAGTCTTTCACAACGAACCTATTACTTTTGTATAATTCCATTTTTCATTATAGTCACAGCAAATGTGACCTTACTCTAAGTAAAGCTTTGGGGTGACTATCCAAGGTAATCCCTGGAGAATTTTTTCCTAGCATAAATACACTTATATTATGAGAAATTAGTGTACAATTAATAAACTTCAGTAATGGGAAAGAGAAGTGGTTTGTGAGGGGGTTGGGAGGGCGCATCATCTAGAAGAAAAGTAAAGAAATGTCTCTGCCTAGGTTCAGCAGTTACGGGACAAAGAAATACGGTTAAACCAGGAATTAGAGAGATTGCGTAACCATCTTTTAGAATCAGAGGATTCTTACACCCGGGAAGCTTTGGCTGCAGAAGACAGAGAGGCTAAACTAAGAAGGAAAGTCACAGTACTGGAGGAGCAGCTAGTTTCATCCTCTAATGCCATGGAGAATGCAAGGTAACTTTTTATTTGTTTGCATTAACTTTAAATGAACATTTCTTGAGTATTGGACTCAGTATTTTTCATGTGTTAGCTTATTTTCACAAAAGTCACTATCTCCATTTTACAGATGAAGAAACTGAAAGTAGAGAGATTTTAAATCTTCCCAAGGTCAGGCACTGTGTGTGTGTGTGTGTTTTCCTAGATTTGCTACTTGTCATTTTAGGAGAATAGTTTGAAATTCTGACTGGTATAATTAGGTAAGGCCAGCTTCCAGAGAACTAATTTATGTAGTTTTATTTTTCATCAGATGATCTAAGGTGAACCTAGGGGTAGATATTAGAAGGGAAGAAAGAATAAAGAAAGTACCAAGGTGAAGACCTAGGTCACCATGAAGAATGAACTCTTAGTTTATTATAACTTTTGAGTGACCAGGTTTCTATTTATATATTTAAAAATGTCATTTCTGTCAATAAAAAGTTTGGGTTCTTTTTTTTTAATTCTTTATTACAAAAGTATTGTTTTTTCCATGTTAGGAAAAAATCACATAAGCCAACAGAACAAAAGAGCACCACTCCCAAGAAAATCTTTTTTTACTAATTTATTATTTGTGTATATATATCTCTTTAAAAACAAAAATGAGAGCTCATACTCTTAGTACTGTTATTTATAACCTTTTTCTGTTTCTTAATATGAGTATCAGAATACATTAAGCCATGTATTTCTGCAATATCATTTTATGGTTGCATAATATACCATTTGGATTTGCCATGATTTTTAAATTTTTTTTTTTAAGAGAGAAGAACAGAGAGAAAGAGAGAAACAGAGAGAATTGATTTTTATTGAGTTTTTCACATATTTTTTGTTGCTCTGAAACTTAGTTGTGTTCGTGGGTGCTGGGGTTTAAACCTGTGAACTTGCACACGCTGGGCAAGTGCTATGACCGCTGAGCTACTGCTCCAGCCCTGCCATGATTTCTTTAACCCAGTAATTTATTATTGAACATTTAGGATGTTTCAGCCTTTTGGAATCACTCAGTGCTTTCATGATATCTCAAGACATTTATTTTTGTGGTAAGGACAGTTTATTTCCTTAGTGTAAAATTTGAGAAATAGGACTTTCAGGTTTTATTTAACATTTTTTGAGATTATACTGCCAAAGTGTCTTTTGGAAAAATCATGTCTGTTTATATTTCCATTAGTGATATTTGCATCTTTTAGTTTATCTTTTTACTACCTATGGTGCTGATGAAGATATAAGGAGGTGTAGTAGTTATTATTGGTTTGCAAAGAAGTTGTGGGACAGTAGAGAGAAATTTTTGAGTGCAAGTTCCTCCCTCTACTTTGTAAGAAATATTATTGTACCTTCTGACTCACACGGAAATTTGGTTTAATATGGGAATTAAAACAATGAGTGATCATTTGTATATGTGTCATTTTGGCAGAAATGCCAAAACATCCTCAAGTTATAATATACGACTGTAATCCATCTTTGTAATCTTCAGGTGCTTGTTTTCCGTAATTAAAATAGTTTCCAGTCTCTATCTCTGTCATTTACCCTTGTTAATAACTTTCACAACAAACTTCCCTAAAAGTAAACTCCCTTTTTTCAAATGGCGGTCTTGACTTCCATGATTGTCCCAGGCTACCTTCCACCTGAGCCTTCTTAAATGCTGTCATTCACATTCAGCCCAACTGTACTAATCAGCTCATCAGAGTATGCTTTTCTCTTTTCTTCTACTTTTTCTTTTCATATTATTTCTTCTACCTGAATTATGGGCCTGATCCTTACCAATTTTTCTCTGAGTTCCATCTCTTCTCCAAATTCTATTTTCTTCCTGAAGGGTGCTTTACTTAGTGCCCCTCACCTTTTATCAGAAACAGTTCCTGTTGTGATGTCTTTCTTTTGAACTTGAACGGTACTTAAGTCTTTGTAGGGTACCCGTATTTTACTATAGAGCAAGGTAATTGTTGGCCTGTGTTATACTCTCTTCTGTGCGGTACAGTGTGAGCTTGTTGAGGTGAAGGAATGATGCTCTTCATTTTGTGCCCTTCCCACAGCACACGTGGCACAGACTTTGGTAGATATTCAGTAAATATTTGTTGTGTGAGTTATTCAGATCTTTAAACCAGTTTGTGGTGTTTTGAGCCCTTAATAGTGATAACCTGGTACTTACTAACTTTTTAAATGTGATTATAGCTTATTTTATCTTTAAAATCAACAGTTTGAGGGCTGGAGAGGTGACTCAGTGGCAGAGGACTTGCCCAACATGCACAAGGACCTGGGTTCAAACCCCAGCACCTCCTACACAACTAAGTGTCAGAAAAACAAAAAATAGTTTAAAAAAAAATTGACATTCTTTCCCTCTTTCACTTTCTCCTAAAACAAAAACAGAAAACCCCAGAGTTCAGGTCTTCATATCTTCATACCACAAGAGGGTGCTATTGGGTAAAGTGTCTTTAGAGTGAGTTTCACGTGGAGTGCACTAATGACATAAGCCTGCATGTATAGGTACTATATAAATAAATAAATCTCTTAAGAATGTCTGGATTATTATTTGGGGCAGGGGTAGAGTTTATTGTATTTAATGTAGGCAGAAAGAAAGATAGTGAAATATCATTAATCATAACAGTTCTTCGGTGCAATAGCCTTTAGAAAGTTTTATATTCATTCGGGTTGCAAGTGATAAAAGCAAAGGAGCGTCATAGAATAGGCATCCATTTCTTCTTAGCTTGGACAAAATGACTTTGGCCGACACAGTAACTTTGAAAGGCCCCTTACAATTTAATACTTTATGATAAATTACATGCTAGTTTTAGTTTGGAAATCTGAAAGTTGCAGGCTATTTATAAATTTTTCTTTTGCTGATGGTTCTTGTTTAGTCTAATTCTCAGTCTTAAAAGGTCTACTGTTTGTTCAAAGTCATTTTCACGGGAAAGATAATTGAATTAATAGAAACAACAAAGATCGGGCTGGAGCGGTGGCTCAGCAGTTTCGGCGCTTGCCTGGCAAGCACAAGGACCCGGATTCAAACCCCAGCACCACGTACACAACTAAGTGTTGGAGCAACTAAGGCCATGTGAAAAACTAAATAAAGTTGTTTCTCTCTTTCTCTGTCTCTCTCAGTGTCCCTCTCTCTTTAAAAAAAAACAAAAACAAAAAACAAAGATCAGAAAAGTTCAAGTTTCTTTGAAATCTAACTTAAATTTAATGCAATAAAATGTAAAGAAGATAAATTTCTAGAGACCCAAAGTAGATGGTGGATGCCAGGGGAAGGGAGAGTTATTATATAATGTGAATGGAGTTTCAGTTTGGGAACATGAGAAGCTGTAGAGATGGATGGATGGTGTAGTGATTGTACAACGATGTGAGTATACTTACTGCCTCTGAACTATGTGCTTGAAGATGGCTAAGGCATGAATTTTAAGTTATGTTTTTTACCACAATTTTAAAAAGGTAGGGAAGATACTTCATCTTGTTCAAGTGTCTAAATACTTTGAAAGCTAACTTGTATGTAATACAGTAAGATGTTGGGGAAATGTTTCTTCTTGTTAAAGTATCTAAACAGATAGAAGCAGTTTGACTTTGATTCTTTTGTTTGAAGTCACCAAGCCAGCATGCAGGTAGAGTCGCTGCAGGAACAGTTGAATTTGGTCTCCAAGCAAAGGGATGAAACTGCGCGACAGCTTTCAGTCTCTCAGGAACAAGTAAAGCAATATGCTTTGTCATTAACCAACCTGCAGATGGTTCTAGAGCATTTCCAGCTAGGTAAGATGAATGACCTTGCAATTAAGAGAATTGTGGTTATTAGTAATTTTGCCTTATTTTAATGCTAGTTTAGATTAGGTGTGGGGAAATTTTTGAAAGGTTATTATTTCCTTGTAGAGGGGAAAGGTAAGTAGCCTTCATATAGTTAATTTTGACTCCTTTTACAATTAAAACTAAAGAACGTAAACCATATTTGCTAATTTCTGAAAGTTTGTTTAGTGCCTTATTGTTAGTTAAAATGAAAGTTGAGGAAATATAAGGGTAACATGAAGGATGATCAAACTGTAAAGGGGAATCCAGGGGCTGGAGCGGTGGCTCAGCAGTTGGAGCACTTGCCTGGCATGAGCAAGGACCTGGGTTCAAACCCCATCACCGCATACATAGCTAAGTGTTGGAGAAACAACAGATGAAAAAATAAATAAAAGATTATTCTCACTCTCTCTCTCTTTAAAAAGAAAGTGGGATACAAAGAGAGCAATAAACAGAAAAGATGGTTAGGTTTTGAGATATTGGTTGAGGTTAAACTGCCTTCAGAGTGTTAATCATCAGGGAAATATTGATTAAATTCTTAGCTGTTCATCTGGACTTTGAGATAATTACATTTTATATTCCAAGTGAAAGACTTTTTTTTGGAGACATAACAGTGATCAAAGCAGTTTTACCCAGAGAACCAAATAAGCTTTATATGCTTTTCCACATTCAGCCTTCCATCCTTAGATTTATATAGATGAGATCATTCACCCTTCTACCCTTCCATTTGGTTATTCATACATTCGGTAGTTACTAACTGAATTAACTGCTAGTTAACTGATTGGGAGCAGGGAGATAGCATTCTGAGGATAATGAAGTAACTAATAAAACTTGCCTACACAAAACTTTAAATTTATACCTATGTATCACTTCAGACTTATTCAAATGATTGAAATTTGTGTTTTAGACTATAAGAATTCTCCGAGTCTACTTTACAATGGAATGTAATTGATACAGTATACATACATACAGAGAAGTGTGGTACTGAGGCTTTAGAGAGAGCAGTGCCAAAGAGGAGGTATTAGAATGAAATTATGAAAGAAGAGCATGCAAGATACTCATAAAGAGAAGATTTTATGCAGAGGAAATAGTGATCTTATTTAGTTCACTTGATCACTAAGATGCTAATTTTCTTGTTGAAATGTTTAAACTGTTGTCAAAATATTAAAATTACAGATGTTTTAAAATTCCAGTTTTAACACAATTGCACAGTTTTAATATGACTTTTCTTTCTCTTTAGAGGAAAAAGCTATGTATTCTGCTGAATTAGAAAAGCTAAAACAGCAAATAGCTGAATGGAAGAAAAAGGCAGAAAATCTAGAAGGAAAAGTGTTATCATTACAGGTAGACCAAAACAGTTTTCTCTTGTAAATCTTCTTATTGTTTTCATGGTGTAATTACTTGTAGAATTCTTGTCTTGGAAATACTCTCCTCTGCCATTCATTTAGTAGATGTTGCTTGAGTGGGTGCTCTGTGTCCAGCTCTGTGCTGGGTTGTAACAGTGTACAGGACACTCAGTATTCCCCTCAGGTCACTTAAACTTAGAGTATCTATCCACAGAGGTGAAGGCACATTTAAATTTTCTAGCATTTTAGAGATCTATGAAAAAAACTTAATCTGAAATTTTAATTTTATAATCTTTTGAGCAAAATAATATTGGGTGCTATATTTCACATGGATTTAAATAATGCATGTTATCTCTTCAGATCTCATTTTCTTTTATAGCATCATTCTTTAAAAGATCTTTTCTCTTTATTATGCCATATTTCGTATATACAGAAATTATACATAAGGTATAAGCAAAATGAACCTTCATGCAAAGATGTGTCACCAAAGTGACTTGCTTTTAGATTTTGGAGAAACTTTCCTATGTCATAAGTGGACTCTGGCAATAGCTGGTAGAAAGTAATAAAGTTTATTTACCTGGAATTACTTACTGTTAGATACACTATTAAGAATGTTAATGTCACAAGTAAGCCAATATATTTTTTCTAAAGTTTTAAAAGTTTTATTAACTATTAAAGAGCTGGGGCTGGAGTGGTGGCTCAGGGGTTATGGTGATTACCTGGCATGTGCAAGGACCCAGGTTCAAACCCTAGCACCACATACACAACTAAGTGTTGGAACAATGAAAGCTACATGAAAAATGGAATAAAATTCATTCTCTTTGTCTCTCTCTCTCTCTCTCACTGTCCCTCTCTCTTTAAAAAAAAAATATATATATATGTATATATATATATACATATATATATATATAAAGATCTGCAGAAAATTTCAGTTAATATGTATAAAATGTTAATACCGTATACTGACCACCCAATGTAAGAAATAGAATGTCCTTCTTTAGTTATGTACTCCTCCATATCTCATTCCCTTCCTACCACTAAATACGTAAACTAGTATTCTAATTTACATAATCATTTTACTGACAAAGAACATTTTAGATACCTTCTGTACAAACTATGTGATGATGTGTTTCCTGGCACATATGTGAATTTCTTTCAGGTGTATGTTTTGATTGGAGCTGCTGAGTTTATAAGATGAATGGGCACCTTCAGCTTTGTTGGAGGGTGGCAGGTTGTTTTCTTTTGTGCTGTTTTGCTCCTACCAGGGATGCATAGGAGCTCCTGTTCTGCATCCTTGTCAACACTTCACATTATTAAGCTCTTTAAGTTTTTATCAAACTGGTGGTTGGGAAGGTGTCTGAGTCTGTTTTGTGGCACTGTTACAAAATTCCACAGACTGAATAGTTTGCAAGGAAAAGAAATTTTATTGGCTAATGGTTCTGGGAGTTGAGAAGTCAAAAACAGAGGGACCAGTGTCTGATGAGGGCCGTCTTGCCACTTCTATCCCATGGCAGAAGGCAAAGAGAAGGCCAGAGAGAGAGAGAGAGAGCAAGAAGGGGCTGAACTTGTCCTTTATAAAGAGCCCAGGCCTGGAATAATGACATTAATCCATCCAAAGGGTGGTGCGCCCATGACCTAAACACCTCCCAATATGTCTACCTCCAACACGGGGCCTCATTTCCAGCATATGAACGTAGGGGGCCACATTCACACCATATCAGGTCTGTCCTATAGTTCTAGCTTGCATCTCCCTGATTACTCATGAGGTCGAATGTCTCTTAGTGTAGTCATTGACCATGTGTGCTTTCTTGTCAGTTCATGATAGATTTTATCCAATACTTTTAGTTGTATGTAGTGATTCTGAAGTATGGAAGTTCAGATCCTCTTTGAAAACTAGTTTTATTCTTTTTAATTTAAAATGTAATATATATTTAGAAAAAGAAAAAAATAAACCAGAAGAAATGATGAGGGAATTTATAAAGATAACATCTGAAACTAGTAAAATAAAAATCAAGTAGGTAGAAAGAATAACTGTATGAATGCTGATATTTATGTAGTTTTAACTTTCCTGATTTCATAAAAGTAAACACTACAACAAGGTAGAAAAATACCATTTGAAAGTTTATTTAAATTTCCATTACACTTAATTTAGTTTTTTTGGATTTGGAATAATGCATTTTTTGTTTGTTTTTCCTTGCAATACTGGGGATTGATCCCAGGGCCTCACATTTGCTGGGCAAGTGCTCTACCACTAAACTATATCCCCAGTCCTGAATAATACACTTTCATTTAATTTTTTTTGTTTCAGTCCCTCTATGTATCAAGGTTGAACCCCTAGTAGCAGAACCAGTGGGGTATATGTGTGTGTACATAAGTGAGTTTATATGTAATATATAAGGATATACGCATGTGTGATTTATTATAAGGAGTTGACTACATGTTTGTGGAGGTTGGCTAAGCAAGTCTGAAGGTTGCAGAGCTGGCAATCAAGATGGGAGGACAATCTCAGAGGCAGACTGAAAGTCATGGGCATGAACCATAGCTGTTGTCCACAGGCAGTTAGCAAAGTCACAAACAGGTTGAAGCTCCATGGGCACAAGTTGAAGCCACTGTCTACAGGAAGAAGTTTTGGTCTTATTTTGGGAAGTCTAAATCCCTGCTTTTAAGAACTTCCAACTGGTTCAATCAAGCCCACCCAGATTCTCCAGAATAATGTGCCTTACTTAAACTGATTAAGGAATTTGTATTTGCAAAATAAACTTCTTAGCAGCATCTAGATTATATTTGATTGAGTAGCTAGCAACTGTAGCTTATCCATGATACATGACACATCAAGAAAACTATTACTTTGGGCTGGAGCCGTGGCTCAGTGGTACAGCACTTGCCTGGCATGTGTGAGGACCTGGGTTCAGTCCCCAGCACTACATACATAACTTAGTGGAGGAAAAACTATCACTCTAATTGAAAACTTGACCTGAAATTTATGTATATAAATTCCCCAGAATAGCCAAGAAAATTATGACAAAGAGTAATAGCGAGAAGAGACTTGCCTACTAGACATCAAATAGAGCCATAAACCATTAGTGTGGAATAGAAGGAGAATTCAGAAAAAGAGCCCAGGATATACTTGAAAATTAAAATTAATTCCTGAGGGGTTGGGGATTTAGCTCAGTGAAATAATCACTTTGCATGTTAGACTTGCAGAGATGAAAAAGAGCAAGAACATTTGTGATATTTCTTGACTTTGTTTCTGTGTACTTTCATATCTTACTATTAACATGTTTCACTGATGGCACCATGTGGACTTTCGGTAGCATCGTCTCTTTTTTATTTAGTTTCTTTAATGAAGACAGTGTTGTACTGTGGAAGACTCTAGGTTGTATGAGCTAACCCAAGGTCATAGAGATGCCGCCTCGTCAGCCAGCATGTAAAAGATTGATTTTAAGGTGTCTCCTAGCCTGATAGTTTGTAAAACTATTTTTGCATTTTTTTTTTATTTAATAAACTTTTCTCCCTCAGAATCGTTTGGATGAAGCAAACACTGCATTGGATTCTGCTTCAAGGCTTACTGAACAGTTAGATCTAAAGGAAGAACTGATTGAAGAACTTAAAAAGCAAAGTAAGTTTTTGTTTTCTTTTGTTTTCCCCAACAGTACTTGGGCTAAATCAGATGTGGCCTTCTGCCATGCATTGGCACAGTTGGACGAGACCAGCTTCCTTAGTGTGACACTTCCATCTCTATATCCCATGACTAGTTGGTTTCAACTGAGTCTGATCCTGGGGGAAATAGAGTTATTAAGATGGCCTTGGCCATCCAATTAGTTCTCCTGGATGTTGAGACAATGCTGTTTTGTTAGTTGTCACCCTGTTGATCATCCAAGGGGTTGGTTCAACTTTTTATAGTTGACTTCTCCCTGGTGAGTTTATTCAACTAAAGGCATCTGATGGAGAGGACAGTGTTCTGAAGTAAAAAATATTGTCTGCATATACCTGCACATTTATGATTTATGATTGTAGATAGACTTTACCCACAGGCAGGCACTTATCATGTTTTTCTTTTTCTTTTTCTGGTTTTTTTTTTTTTTTTTTTTTTTTTTTTTTTTTTTTTTTTTTTTTTTTTTTTTTTAGTGTTTGTAAGGTATCTCAAGTCCTTTCCATTCCCTTAGATGAGCCCTGTGTTTAGGATTATCAGTTGGGCCTCAGATTATCCGGTGGTGGGCTCATAGTGCTTTGTTGATTCCAGCAACTAACAATGATGACACATCCTTACTTAATCTCTGATTTAGGGGTAACCAGGAAGTTGAGGCTGTTTAAAGCTGTATGTGTAGTAAGTAATGATTCAAGGTGATAGAGGAGAGGTGATGTTGGAGCCTAGAAATATGTCAGCTTCAGGGAACTATATTTGTATAGCAGTAATAATGCATGTAATTAAGGTATTAAGAGATAGAAACCGGGGGCTGGAGCGGTGGCTGAGCAATTGTGGCACTTGCCCAGCATGCGCAAGTATTTGAGTTCAAACCCCAGCACCATGTACACAACGGAGTCTCGGAGCAACAGAGGCCAATGAAAAACTAAAAATAAAATTGATATTCTCTCTCTCTCTCTCTCTCTCTCTCACTCTCACTCTCACTCTCTCTCACTGTCCCTCTTTTAAAAAAAAGAAGAAGAAGAAGAAGAAGAAAAAGAAATAGATACCACATGACATAAAATAGGAATTAGAATTAGGCAAAAATAGGAGGAGGTAGAAAAGCAGAGGTACTGCCCAGACACTAAGGGGATGCTTTAGCTGGCTTTTTCATTGCTGTGACTAAAAGACCTGACAAACAGTATTAGCAGGAAAAGTTTATTTAGGGGCTCATGTTTTCAGAGGTCTTAGCCATTGACAGCTGGTTCCATTCCTCGGGCTGAAGGTGAGGCTGAACATCATGGTGGGGAGGAGTGTGATGGAGGGAAGCAGCTCAAGGCATTAAGTCACAAAGCAGAGAGAGAGACAGAGACTCCACTTACCATATACAAAATAAATATCCCAAGGGAATGCTCCCAGTGACCGACCTACCTCCTCCATCTACACCCCCTGCCAGCCTACAACCACCCAGTTAACCCCTGTCAGGGGATAGATGCGCTGGCTGGGTCGAGGCTCTCATAACCCGGTCGTCTCACCTCTCAGTATTCTGCATTATCTCACATGTTGAGAACTTTGGGGACACCTTTCATTCAAACCATAACAGAGGACAGGCTTTTGACACAATAGAGCCTGTGTTATTCAGTCTTTTCTTATTTCATTTGCTGTTTATAAACAACTCTTAAGTGGTGTTAGTTCCATTTATTAGGCTAAAGAAACTGAGATTTGAGCTCTGATCCCTTTACTCATGACCAAAGTTCATGATCTTTCCACATTACTGTATTTCTGTCAGGAAAATGTTTTTTGTAGTCTGACTTTGTCTTTTGTTCTGGATATCTCCATCTCCCTAGAAGATATGATAGTATCCTCTATATTTCACAGTTGAAATGACTGCTAACCCTAAGAGACAGTATTTATTGGGGAAAAGTTTTAGTTAGATGGAAGGCCAGTGCAATCGTCGCATCATTTGGAAGACATATGGCAACCCAGAGGGGACACACTGAGCACCTAATGGGTTAGTTGAAGAATTCACATCTTAGGGCTGGGCTAGACTCATGAAGGTGAAGTAGGTGAGTTCTGAACCAATGCATTCATTATTTGTGACAACTCAGAGCTGTGTGTCGTGCTCCTGTGTTATCTAAGGCCACATCCCCTGAGTATTCCCATCAGTAGATGATGGTAAAACAAAACAAAAAATCTATAACTTACTGTAGTTAATAAAGACTGTCAGAGTCCTTGCATCATTTAGTACTTGTTTCAAGCTCCCAGTGGTAGCATCTTTTCAGATTTTCTTGATCATGTCTGATTAGACTTGGGTGGCCTAAGTTCCTATTCATGTAAAAAATTACAGTTCTCCAGGTGCTGTGGCATACACCTGTAATCCCAGCTACTTGGAAGACTGAGGCAGGAGGATAACAAATTTGAGGCCAGCCTTGACAACTTAGCAAGACCAACTCAAAATCAACTAAGAAATTTAGAAAGGGCCAGGAATTGTTGTAGTTCAGTGATAGAGCACCCTTGGGTTTAATCTCCAGTACTATTTTAAAAAAATTACAATTACAATTCTTACTCATCATCATTGTATGAAAATTTGGACTAAATTTGTGGAATCAGTATTAACTACAGAAAAAAAAACTGCATAATGAGGCTAGTATACCTAGTGTTTGAAAAGGTTGGCGGGGGGCCAGTGTTGCAGAGATGGGAAGGGAAGTAAAGAGGCAACTGGTTGTCTTTTAAATCCTGCCACCCTCCCTCCCACCCAGCAAGGGGGGCACACTAGACAAGTGGCTCTACTCTCGATTGTGTCCCCAACCCTTGAAATTATTCTTGCCTTTTATAGCCTGTTACAGACTGTTTTCTTACATTACCTAAGTGTTTAATACCACTTTTATATCTCTAAACACACAAATGTGACTTTATTTTCTTAAAACTGTACTCTTGGTTTGATAATATAAATAAATCTTTGATTGGCTTACTCATTTCAAAAAGCATCATTGTATACTTTCTTTCATAAATCATTAAGTATGTTAAATGCTGATAGATGTTGTAATACTGTACTTTATTTTTAACACAAAACTTGGCCAGACAGCAAAAGTTTTTGCCAGGAGAAACAATTTTGAAAAAGACAGATTGGTTTTTGTTGCGAGAAAGTACATAGAGACTTCAATTGTAGAGGCAAAGTATTGTTTTACTTCTAAGCATCTGTAGACTAATGATTAGTTGATAGGCAGTTTCAGCATTTAAACATTAGGGAACTCATTTTAAACAGTGGTATTTTATTCAAAATGGTTGATTTTTATACCTGCTTTCAGAGACGAGATGATTCAGTCTGGGCAAACACACGAAAAGAGGCCAATATCATGCTGATGGTTTCTAGTCCCTGTTAGAGTGTGTAGTTATTAATGCCTTGCACATGCAACTATGACCAGGAGTTGACGGTTTTTACAGGCCTTGTGTGCAAAACGTAAAGATAGATGCTTCATGAGGCTTAATGAGAGTGAAGTACTTGGCTCTGTGTTAAGAGCTATGTGGAATACTAGATAGAATCCCTTTTTACAGGGAGCAAGGAAATAACATGTAGCACAGGAACACCATAAGTTAGTTAGGACAGTGTTGCACGCAGTGGTATTAAGACAGTGCATATTTAGTTTCTCTGGAACCCCGTTAAGGGTCAGGTAGCATCAAATGGAGGAAAGGAACTTGAGATCTCACACCACTAGTAGGGTTTCCCTGGAAAGTACAAGAACTATTTAGAATTTTCAGAACTGTTTAAAAGTAACTCAGGTATTTCCCCCTACATCCCCTCAATGTAAAGAATGCAAAGAATGTAAACAATGAAAAGAAACCCCTAAGATCCTTTCAGTGCTATATTTTAATAAGTGTTGTTGACTGGTCAAAGGATTGCTGTAATCCTTTCTTTTAGAAGTTGTTATTTCACCTGAAAGCAGGTTTTCTCAGTTTAGTTCCAAAGACTTATTTCACATACCACAACTATATTTGTTTTTTCAAACTTGATACACTCGTCTGTGAAGCAGATGGACAGTGTCCTCATTATTCTGAGTTGATTAACATCCAGATTTTCCATGGGATTGTTACTGATGAGAAGTGCACCCCTGTAAACCTCGCCTGCAGCAGAGCCACTAAAAGCTGCGCTACCTTGCTGTCACCTTCCCTCACTTCCGCCCTCATCCTTGAGATCCTGCTTAGATGACAAAGTTCGGGTAAACGGCTTGCACGTGACAGTCTGGTTCAGTAGCCATATTCAAAAGAATGGGGAAGTTTTTGGTATGCATAGAAAAACAAATTTTCATAAGCAGTACAAATTTAATTCTAATGTTGGGAAAATTTTTTGGTCTATCTGCTAGTTTATACCTACATTTTAAAGGGTTCCAAAATTTTTTTCCTTTTTAAAGGAAGCTTAGTAACTACTTAAAAAAAAATTCTTAAGAATTAAGAACGGAAAATTTCCTTATGTATTTTTTAAAAAGAAAACTAGAAAAATGTATAAAATGAGTCCCAGTAAAAACTTACTGTAATGGGGCTGGCGCGGTGGCTCAGCGGTTTCGTCGCTTGCCTGGCAAGCACGGGGACCCGGGTTCAAACCCCAGCACCACGTACACAACTAAGTGTTGGAGCAACTAAGGCCATGGGAAAAACTAAATAAAGTTGTTTCTCTCTTTCTCTGTCTTTCTCACTGTCCCTCTCTCTAGAAAAAAAAAAAAAAAAAAAAAACAACTTACTGTAATATGAGGCATAAAACTACAAATATAAAAGAAGCTTAAAATATTTTTTCATGGAACTACCTTTATGGTACTAGATGGTAGAGTTTTTGTTTTAAATAAAGACATTCCATTTTCCAGGACATGATTTATACAAGAAAACATATAATGTCCTGTTGAACATAGGCCAAATACATTCCCAGACGCTTTGTTACCCAAACCTTTTGAGGGATTTCTTTATAGATGTTTTTGGCAGAAGTGGCGATTTTAGAGGAAACATATAAGAAGTACCAGATGCAGTGTTCTGAATTGCCATAAATGGTTAAAAAGTTATTGTGATGATATAAGCATGTGGGTATACTGGACAATGCCAAAATTTGAATTATGAAAAAAATATATCATTTAGGTAAGTAAGCTCTTCAACTAAATGGTTACAGTTTTAAATTTGTTTGCCTAATACATCTAAACTTAACTATGTTGTAGAAGTTGCAGTTTTTAAAAAAAATTCCTCTAAGCATAGAGTTAAGGTTTTGTATATGCTTTCCCTCCTTTTTGTACATATGGATGAATAATTCAAAACATAAGCAGTTTATTCTTTCCTCCTTCCTAGATATTCTCCCTTCTTAGAGAAAGTGATTCTTTATCAGATGTTCCTGGTTCATCTGCTCTATAGTGAGCACTGCAGTAGGCACTGGAGTTACAAAGACAGGGCAGGGACAGGGACAGGAGATAGGCAGGAAGGGTTGGCAGCGCACGTGAAGTGGGCGCAACAAATTGTTTTGAAAAGAAAGTGCTTCACTTTCTACTCAGCGTTGAGGCTGCAGGAGATAGGAAAGGCTGGTGAGGGTACAGGAGACCTCGCACACATGATGGCCTGGGCAGCTAAGTGGACAGGGAGTGGGCGGAAAATACTGCAGACGGCAGGAACTCTCCTGAACGAGTTGGCATAATCTGAGGACTGGCGAAGGTGCTTGACTAAGGTGACTAAGTGCGGCGTGCGCGAGAGCGCATGTGGGGCAGGGCAGGGTGTAGTGTGGTGTGGAAAGCTAGGGAGGGAGGTGGAAGTGGATTTCTCCTGGAGAAGTCAAACTCTTAAGCATGTGTCACACGTTAGTCGACTGGGCCAGAATGGTAATGTAAAAGAGCAAAGCGAAGGGACGAGACTGGTGCAGTTTTTCTTATGGGGACAGCAGGTTTTCAGCTCTGCACAGGCATGTGGGCCACTGTTGACAAATCTCAGGTCTTTCAAGAGACATTAGTAATCTGGATGTTCATTTGAAATATCCCAATTCGTTAATGTGACACCTAGTTTGCGTTTTTTATAAAAACCTTATTTGGATTGAATGGAACACTTCCTTGAGATGGATATAGTCCATGCTGATTTGTAATAGGGAGCTTTCAAAAATAAGTTGAGATTCAGGCAGTAGTCCTGTGCAGAGTCTTTTGCCATTAGTTGTTTTGTAGTGACGATGATGGTCGATAGTGGATACATTATCACAGCGATTTTGCTTTTCTCTGACAATTGTAATCTTATCCTTTGGGATTTGGCTGGTCTATGTAACCTTTTTAATTTAAATACTGTAAAGCTTGACTCATTTGCTTTTAAAAAGCTTTTCTGTTTCAGTATTAAATACAATACAGATTATCTGCATTCATAGTAAAGTTTTGAGGGAAGAGAATGGAGAGGGAAAATAAATTTGGTCACATTAAAAAATTTATATAAAATCCCTTTCAGCCAGGTTCAGTGGCGCATTCCTGTTATCCTCATGACTCAGGAGGCTAAGACAGGAGAATTACAAGTTTGAGGCCAGCCTCAGTATTTTAGTGAGCCCCTAAGCAACTTAATGAGATCCTATCTCAAAATAGAAAATAAAAAGGGCTGAGGGATGTAGGTCAGGGGCAAAGTACCCTAAGTTTAATCCCTGGTACCAAAAAACTATCCAACCAACCAAACAAACAAAAAAAACCCTCTTTCAAGAACATATAATAATATTCCAATTAACCATATAAATAATCTAATAGACCTTATTATACTATGTTGTTTTAATCACAAATTACAATCTAATGGAATTCAAATTAGTGAGGTTATACGGTAGTAATTCCAGGAAGCAATTAATAGTTATGATTATGCAACAAGAAAGCAGTAACCATATACTCTAGACCTTAAAATTATGTGTACGTAGGCTTGAAAAGAATTAAGTTAAAAGACAAAGCAGATGCTAATACATCTTAACTTCATATTCCAAATAGATATGATCTTGTAAAAAATATTATTTGGTGTTAAAATAATAGTGATCTTGTATACATTGAAATTTTATAATAACAGATCATCTGATTTTGCTTTGGTTATATTTAATGAAGACGTAGAATTTCTTTATTAGATTTAACATTGTATTATGTTTAGATTTATTTTCAAGGTTGCCATTGCAAACAGGACATCAGATCCATTTGTTTACTGATATTTATATGTATATAAACGAAATCATCTTTCTAACTTTTCTTTTCCTTCTCTTAGCACCTTTGCTTTGGTTCTTAAAGGTGACAAACATACAAAGCAAAGGGGAAAAAAAATCACAGAATATTAGCATTAATCAGCATCATGCATGATGGCTCTTGATGAGGGCTATTGAAAGGTTCTTAAGAAATCAGATGCCGGATACTCATGTTTTATGTAGGACTCTACTGTTTAGAAAATCCACGTTTGATTATTCAGCTGATTTTCTCAAAACCCCTTGAGATAAGTGTGCTCATTTACAAAATAGGCAGCACTGATCCTAAAGGTAAGATCGTGGTTCGTGTTCAGGTCTTCCCATACTCAAGTTTTGGACTCTGTTGTTTTCTCAGTCAAGTGACTGTTCAGTAAACCTGACTTGGGTCTTGTCTATAGGAGCTGTAATTACATTTTGTGTTCAATTTTGATTTTAAGTCAAGTGGTGAAGACCACAGCACTGTCTCTGGGTGTTTGAAAACTCCACCATGGGAGGCTTACTGTGTCATGTGCTCTCAGAGTCCGTTCTCCCCAGACTGGAGTCAGTCTCAGCTGCTATAGTGCTTACTTTAACACGCACCTCCCCCACTTTAATTTCTAAAGAATTATTTTGGCATGTGAGGTTATTTCACAGGAATATTGTATTTGCCTTAAAACTCATTTCTGAATGACTGTATTTTGCCTTCCCATATAAATGCAGTTCTGACTCCAAATTGTGGTTTGAGTTAGTCTTCAGTTTTTGAAGAGAAATATTCAGAATCTGATGGGAGGAGAATAAGTGTTCCTGGAGAAAAAGAGGCACCTCTGGAGACCTTGGAAATGGGTGGTTGCCTTTTTCTAGCCTCTCACAGTTAACACATTCCTTCCAACCCTTTTCCCTAAATTCTGACTGCGTTTTGTTCTGGATACAAATATCAAAATACATTTTAAACTACTATTTGAATTTGAAAACACCCCTTTGTGTTCTGTGTCACATTAGCTCAGGGACTAACCATACATTCTAATAATGAGTTTAAGAAATTTAAATCTTGTCATTTTGGCCTTAAATATAGTTTGGCTTTCTAACTTACTTTGCTAAAATTATTTACCTCAGAATCTGCTCCATGAATTTTGCTCTGAAGATGTCTCTTCATCATTCAGTTTTTTTTTTTATTAGAAGTATATAGAGATACAGTTGAGGGGAAACATTATCAAAACAGTAGCAATCAATGTATATATACTTTGTTCTCCAGGGGTAATGCCAAAACATGGATGACCACCTTGGGTTTTACCTGTTGCAGTTTCCCCCAGAAGAACTCATGCGTTAAATGGGTAGCTCATGGAGGAATGACATCGGCTTCTGGGATGGTTCCCCCCTATTCCCACTCTCCAGACTCCTATGAGTTCTTCATATACCCTCCCCCCTCCCCATCCCCCTCCCTACACCTCCAAGCATCCTAGAGAGCCATCCCCCTATTACTCTGAAAGTCATTCAATTTGCAGTTTTGTTGGGTCAGCCGTCTGCCCTACTGCTTCCCCATAAATTC
>PVKS010012202.1:0-54444 GCA_004027875.1 Aplodontia rufa | reverse complement strand
TTCCATTGGTCTTCTTCCCTGTCTTGATACCAGTACCATGCTGTCTTTGTTACTATGGCCCTATAGTATAGTTTTAGATCTGGAATGGCAAAACCGCCTGTTTCATCTTTCTTGCTTAGTAGTGCTTTGGCAATTCTTGGTTTCTTATTGTTCCAAATGAATTTGAGAATTGCTTTTTCTATGTCTTTAAAGAACGACACAGGTATCTTTATAGGGATAGCATTAAATCTATATAAAGCTTTTGGTAGAATGGCCATTTTTATTTAAAGAAGATTTTAAAGTCATGGTCACGTTTTTTTGGGATAGTATTGCTATTTTGGTGTTTAGCTTTGTGAATTGAACAGTTAATGTAAAATATTTTAGTGTTTCTTGTTTATAATGTTTATAATGTAAGCATTATAAACCTATGAATTTTATGGAGCTTTCAGTTTAGAGGATATTCAGAGAGGCAAAAGAGATAGATTATTCTAGAAAATGAATGTATTTCATCAAGTCATTATGTGCTTATGTGTATGTACCACCCAAGCAAGTGCATTTACACTTTGTCTATATATGTATATATATATATGTCTATATATGTATATATATACACATAGGAATAGAAGATGCATGGGACATTGTTAATAGTGTCTCAGATGGAAAAGTTGAAGTTAAAGACCTTTTATCTACCTTGAAGAGCCCAGAGAAACCTTTAAATGAAGATCAGCCTAACTCTGCAATGGACGGTGAGTATTTCAGTTACATCTCAGGTTTCTTGTTTAGAGCATAATTGCTCACAGAAGCTAATCATTTTTTAGAAGGATGATGATTTTGTGTTTTTAAGGAGGAGGTTATGGAATTTTTATGTCCACATCTTAGTCACTGTGAATTGTTACAATCCTTTTTGATAGTATTTATTTGAACAATACTAATAGAAGTAATCTTGTCATTTATGCTTTAAAATTAGATGTTCATTTATTTAAGTATAGTGGATAAAATGATAAGAGTCATGCCATTCTATTTCACCAAACCTTGTTTTAAGAGATAGATGTTTCACATAGAGTTCCACAGGGTTCCATTGAGGTAAAATATAACCTTAGCCACTTTACAACTGTTGTGATTCACATAATTTTTAGACTAAGTGGAATATTTTAAGACAGAAATGAGATTATAGTTCTATGAAAAACTGCAACTTGTAAAATGAAAGGTAAAACATGCAGGAAACATATAAACGATAGCTTCATAAATAGACTTACTTTAAAATGTGTATTTAAGAGAATTTGGGAAAATGGAAATGATTACTATGTTTGAATTATAGGGATTAAAGGTGAATTGCATTGTGATTATAGTGCTGCCTTGTTTTAACAACAAATACTTATCTGAGATAGCAGAAGAATGTACTAAATAGATATATGAGTAGTTCAGGAATAAGGACAAAACTAACACTGATGTAACCACCCTCAGGTTAAGAAATGAATCATTTTAAGAACTCTAAAAGCTTCCTGTGCAAGCCATCCACAATAATATTAATAGCTGACATAGAAAAAAATAAAATTGGACCCTATAAAACTTAACAAAAAATACCATAACAAAAATCCTATCAAGGGCTGGAGTGGTGGCTCTGTGGTTGGAGCTCTTGCCTGGCATATGTGAGGACCCAGGTTCAAACCCCCAGCACCACATACAGAACTAAGTGTCTGAGAAACAAAGGCCAGATGGAAAAATAAATAAAGTTGATTCTTTCTCCCTCTCTCTCTTTCACTTTCTCCCTCTATCTTAAAAAATAATCAAGATGGATTAACGACATAAATGTGAAAGGCAAAACTATGTAGCTTTCAGAAGATAATATAGAAGAATCCTTTCATGATCTCAGGATAGGGGCAGGATTTCTCAACTAAGACATAAAGTGTACTCCTAATTACTAAGGTAAATATTGATAGATTTGAGTACATTAATATTAAGAAATAATATTCACCAAAAGTTACCATAACAAGTGAAAATATAAGCCATAGACTGGAAAGAAGATATTGGCAAAACAGTGCCAAAGACTAGTAGACTATTATCCAAAATGCATAAACACCTCTATAAAATCACTGTTTTTTTTTTTAAAGAAATCTATATAAAGAAAAATGGGCAGGAATCTGGATATTTTATTAAATAAGAAATCAAATAGCAAAAAGCATATGAAAAATGCTCAATCCCATTAGTAATCAAAGAAATGTAAAGAAAAACCAAAATTAGGTATTTTTACCTTCCAATCAGATTACAAAAATGGCCAAACAAGCAAAAACAAACAAACAAACAAAAAAACCAAAAAAACCCACTAACAGTACCAAGTTTTAGTTAAAATGTAGAGCCACAAGAATTCTCACACATTGTTGTTGGGAGTTAAAATCATTTTATCTATCTTGGAAATGTTTGCCGTTAGTAATCATCAATCAAGTAAGCATGAACATACTGTCTTTTTCTCATTGATCTGTAATATCACTTCTGCCTTTACCAAGTGTCTATATCTGCATGGTTTCATCCATGAGTCTATTTTTCTATCCTTGTATATCTATTCCACATATTTATTATTGTTTTATAAGTCTTACATATGGTAAGTCAGGCTCTCCTATGCCACCATTTTTTTTTTTTAAATTGCTTTTCAAGGGTGTCTTGGCCATTCTTGGACTCTTCCATTTCCATAAAAATTTGAGAAGCATCTTGTCAAAATCCTTTGGTTTCTTTGAGTGTATAACTTAATTTGAGAGAATTTATATCATTATAGTATTGTATTTTCCATGGTATATTTCATAAAGTATACTTCATAACTTACACTATTTTTATGTTTTCATTCTGCCTTTTTGCACTGTGGCTAGAATCTCCAGAATACAGTTAGCTAAAAATGATTGCAATAGGAATATTTATCTTATTACTTATCACAAAGGTATACTTTTAGCATTTACCAAGTTTAATGTTTTCCATGGAATTTTCATAGATACTATTGACCAGACTAGAAAAAAATGTTTTTTAATTCTTGTTTGCTGAATGTTTACATTTGTATTTGTTGATTGTCTTTATTATGAATTTTCCAAATAAGTTTTAATGTATTTATTAAGACAGGTTATATGTAGTTTCTCTTTTAATTTGTCAGTATGGGGAATTATGTGAATTTATTTTTAATATTAAATGTACCCCTGAATTTCTGGAATAAGACCATTTTGATCATTATAGATTATCTTTTCCATATATTTTTGGGTTAATTTTTCTAAACTTTAGGATTTATGCATCCCTTTTTATAAATGAGACTTTTAATTTTCTTTTTTAACACTAGCATTTTCAGATTTTGATATCAAATTATCTTCATGAATTCAAAGTATTCTTTTTTGTTGTTTTTACTAAATCATGGAATAGTTTGTGTAACATTGAATTTACATATTTCTTTCACCTGCTGAATAATTCACAAAAGAAGCCATTTCAGCCTTGTCATTTCTTTATGGGAAGGTTTTTGATTACTGGTCCATTTTCTTTAATGTCATAGGATTAATTAGGTTTTTTGTTTATTCTTGAGTCAATTTTGGTAAACCGTTTTTTCTTTTCTAAGAGTTTAGCCTTTTCTTATGAAAAATTTAGTACTAGAGTGCCATAAACTTTTTTTTTTTTTAATAAAGAGAGAGGGACAGTGAGAGAGACAGAGAAAGATAGAAACAACTTTATTTAGTTTTTCACATGGCCTTAGTTGCTCCAACACTCAGTTGTGTACGTGGTGCTGGGGTTTGAACCCGGGTCCTTGTGCTTGCCAGGCAAGTGCTGAAACCTCAGAGCCACCGCTCCAGCCCCGTGCTATAAACTTTTAAATAATGTGTTAGGTTTTAGTAATATTTGCTCTGTAGTAATTTTTGCTCTCTTTAAAGATAATTTATGTTAGTGGTTGGTAAATTTTCATAAGTCTTAACTCTTGGCTTTTTTGATCCTCACTGTTGTGTGTTTGTTTACTCTTAATTTATATTTTAATCTTCATTATTTTCTTCTCTATAATTTCTTCAGGTTTATTTTGTTGCTCTTTTTGTAATTTGTTGATAGGAACTTTTAGCTCATTAAATTCTGGCCTATTTTAACTTCTCTAATGTAAGTATTCCTTTTTACCAATATCCCTCAGGTATCCCAATGTAGTATATTTGTTATCAATTAGTGTAAATTATTTTCTTACTTTTGTAATGATTTCTTTCTTGATCCATGGGCAATTCAAGAAGTATATTTCTTCATTTCTAAGTTTTGGAGCGCTTTTTCATTAATTTCCAGATTAATTATATTGCAGTAAACTATTTGAAATTGCTTTATAGATCACAAAATGTTAGTTTTTGGAAAAATGTTCTATGTGTGTTTGAAAAAATTCTACAATTGTTAGGTACAGTTCTTCATATTTGTTCATTTGATGAAGTTTATTAATCATGTTTACAAAATTATATTCTTACTGCCTTTTGTGTACTTGTCATGGCATTTACTGAAAGGTATGTTGAAACTTTCAATAGTAACATTGCATTTATTTCTTTTTATTTGTAAGTTTTGTCAGGTTTGCTCTATGTAGTGTTTTGAGGCTTTGTTATGAGATGGATACAAATTTAAGCTTGCTATAGCTTTCTCAAAGGATTAAAAGACTGTTCCCCCTCCGACTGTGAATTGATTCTTTGTTGTCAATAAAGCTTTTGCCTGGGGCTGGAGTGGTGGCTCAGCGGGTTTTGGTGCTTGCCTGGCAAGCAGGAGGACCCGGGTTGGAGCAACTAAGTGAAAAACTAAATAAAGTTGTTAAAAAAAGATAAAGCTTTTGACTTAAAGTGTATTTTTGTCTGATGTCCATCTAGCCTCATGTTATATTTTTCTGGTATATATGTATTTTCCATTATTTTAATTTCACTCTTTCTATATTCTTATGCTTTTGTATTCTTCTAAAGAAATAAAAGATAAACTTGATAATATGTAAAGGAAACAAAAAAGACAACAAAAAATGAAAACACAGGTTGGAAAAAAAAACAATTTCTAGAAATTAAAAATAAGATAATCAGTGGACAGTAATATCAGCATATCAAACAGGTGAAGAAGAGAGAAATATGAACTGCAAAACAGTTTGTAGAAATTTTACACATTAAAAACCTATAAAGGGGCTGGAGCGGTGGCTCAGTGGTTTCGGCGCTTGCCTGGCAAGCACGAGGACCCGGGTTCAAACCCCAGCACCACGTACACAACTGAGTGTTGGAGCGGCTAGGGCCATGTGAAAAACTAAATAAAGTTGTTTCTGTCTTTCTCTGCCTCTCTCACTGTCCCTCTCTCTTTAAAAAAAAAAAAAAAAAAAAAATTAAAAAAAAAAAAACCTATAAAGACAAAGAGTTGGAATATAGGAAAATGGTTAAGAGATATAGAAGACAGAATGTAAAATCTAATCTACATCAATACAAAGGAGAAGCTAGATAGAGTGGTTGAAGGAAAACATTTGAGAAGTTGAAGCTGAGAATGTTTCAGAATTGAGAGAAACCTTAACCCACCAATTCATGAAGTCCATTGAATCCTATACAGGATAAAAAGAAATCCATGCAAAGATAAATCAGACTGAAATTGTAGCATATAAAAGAGAACATCTTAAAAGTAACAATAAAGAAAAGTCAAACTACTTTATAAAGAAGAAAAAGTAGGGTGTTCGATACTGTAGAGTACCCTTGACTCCCATGAGAGGCCCAAATGTACCCAGGCAGGCATATAAATCTAGCAATTTCAATGTTTAAAATACATGTATGTGGTCATTTTTATCTGTAACTTGGGGGTAATTAAAGAGGAGTCATGAGATCAGGGAGCAGGGGAGACCCTGGAGAAGGATCAGGTTTAAGCTTCTTTGTCAATCAAGAAATCCTTTCATTATGTAAGATGATGTTGAACCAATAAAAAATAAAAATAAAGTAAATAAAATAAATTGGGGCAAGGAAAAAAGGAACATTTCCTTATTGTTGATACATTTTCTGTGTATTGAAATTTAGGAAAACAGTTTTAGAAGTTAAAGGAAGAAAAACTCTCTAGTTTGGAAGGAATCTACACTTTGAGCCTTTGAAAATAGAAACTGAAGAGCCTCCATTTTTATGTCTGTGTTTTTTCTCTGCGGTGAATACTTAGGGAGAAAAGCAGCTGCTTTGCTTCTGTGTAATAGCCTTCCATCACTTTTTTTTGGGGTGGTGCTGCGAATTTCTTATTTTCTGGGCAATGAATTGATGTGTTTAAGATTTTGTTAAATAATATTTTATTTAGCATTTTTCATCCTTTTCAGTAGGAAGATTAATTCAGGTATCTAACTGGTATATTACTAGAAATTTCAGCTACTTTATTTTCTTTTCATTAAAAGTCTACTTTCTGGGAGAGCGGGATTGGAGATAGAAGAAGAATTTTTAAACTTCCTTCCATTATCTTTCTCTCAGCATCCCTTTGCCTGTAGAGATAAAGGATGCCATTTCCTTATGGGGAGGCCATCTGTCACATGAGGGTCATTTTTGGGTTTTGTTTTGTTACTAGGGATTGAACCCAGGGGAGCTTTCTTTACCACTGATCTATAACAGTCTTGTTTTTTTGGGGGGAGTTTTTTTGAGACAAGTTCTCACTAAATTACTGGGACTGACCTCAAACTTTTTGTGATTCTCCTGTCTCAGCCTTCTGAGTTGCTGCGATTACAGGAGTCACATGAGGATCTTAAAATACTCAACATTTATGGTACCATATCTTTGGGTAGCGTGTCCTGAATCCTGTCACCCCATAGAAAAAGAAATATTTATGTGGATGTTATGGATAATTCAGAAGAAACTGAAATTTAACTATTAGATTTCCTAAGGATTTATACTTACTTGAGAAGAGATTCTTAGAATTTTATATTTGCTTTTGTGCATAGCTTGTTTGTTTTAGTGTTTAGTCTAGCGTATTGATAATGGGCACAACTGAATTTGTACTTTCTGCCACCAAGCAGAAATGTTTGTTTTTTGTTTGTTTTTTCAAACAAAATTATGTCTTTTTTTTAATTTCCTTTCTTCATAGTGGGAAATATCTATAGGGAGGGTCATTACGTGTTCTCTTTCCTACTCTTTAAAGGTATTTATGTCTGCTTTACTGAAAATTATTATGTATATATTTTATACTTTGTACTCTGTATGATTTAAAAAAATTGGTTTGTGAAATAAATTTGGTAGGTCCTGAATAACATTTAGAAATGAAATGCGATAATTTGAAATTTATTAGAGGATGTCAGAATGTATCACAGATAGTAGTATTATTTTTTAAAATTGGTATTTCTTCTTGCATGCACAGGTGTGTATTCTCACAATCTAATGTATACAGTATGATCACAGAAATCTGAAAGCTGAGTAGAATAACATTAAAGCAATACCAGATCCTTGCCTTAATGAGTTTAAAATCTACTTTATTTAAACCCTATTTTCTTTTTTAACTTTGCAGAAAGAAAAATGATCTTAAAAGATACAATTGATGTTTTCACTAATTCACCTAAACCATCAACTCCATCCAACAGTAAGTATATAAAAGAACAGAGATTAAAAGCAAATTTCTAAAGTCATCCTATGGTATTTTATCTGTTCTAAAATACTGTTTGTTTCTCCTGTGTTTTCAATATTTACCTTGTTTTCTTTACCTTATTTGAACTGTTCTATTCTTCTTTCTTATTTTTTAACATATTCAATCTATGCCTTTACTAAAATGAATTATTTAAAATTATATACCTAGAATATGCTTCCTCACAGCAAATAATCTGTCTCACAATGTTCTATGTTGCAAAAACATGCATTTTCCCCCATTACTCTAATACAATTTTCCCTCATCTTCGTTATTATCTGTATGCTTATTTTCCCTACTTATAGTTAAATATGTTACAAGAAAAACAGGAAAAGATGTAATGCACCTGCAACTAGTAGGTAGATTGGTGAGAGAGAAAGGCTAACTCTAGGACAGCATGTGATTAAGTATTTTTCAGTTTATTGCAGATAGACAGTTTTAGTTTTCCTTTTCCCAACTACTTGGCTTCTATTTTTCTTTCTTGACCTCCTTCTAAGAATTACCACCCAATTGTTTTTGAAAAACTTGGAAATCTGTGTAAGAATGGAACCTTTAGTAGAAACACCTATGAGAGGAATAGTGAACAAACGTGAACTTTTACAAAAATTTTGCAGAAGCCTAATTTTTACTTGACTTGTGGTATGTTAAAATTTTATTGTTTAATTGACTTGTAAAAATAAAGCCCACTGATACATTTTAAAAGCCCTTTAATTCAGAATTCTAAAATATACCTCTTTGTAGGTTGTGGATTTTATGGCTTAAAAAGGACTCTGCACCAGCTTCATCTGTTCTCATTTTTCCTGTATTTACAGATTTATTTAAAGAGATTACAACTCTTGATAACATCAGAAATAGTAAGATGCCTGTAAATGAACTGAGCTCCAAACTATTGAGTACTGGAATTCCATTAGATGACAAGATTTTCCAGGAGATCCTGAGACAAGCATCTGTTAATGGTAAATCCTTTTTGAAAGAGCAATCTATATAGAGCTTAATGATGTCCTAATTTTACTGTATACTTGGAATATCAGTTGTATATGTGTGTACTTTATTTTTGACCAGTGAAAGTGTTTAGTTTTTAATTGGCAAATGAAAAATTATATATATCAGTGGTAGATAATGTGGTATTTATATGTATGTATATATACTTGCATGTATATCATGCTGATTAACATATTCCTCATATCATATCCTTACAATTTTTTTGTGATAACATTTCAAATCTACTCTTAGCAAGTTTCAAGTATACATAACATTATTATTAATTATATTCACCTTGCTGTACGATAGAGCTCTAGAACTTATTACTGTGCTTTTAACTGAAACTTTGTTTCCTTTAACAAATATCTCCCAATTCCCTGCCCCACCTTCATTGCCATACCAGCCCCTGGAAATCACCAATCTATTCGCTTTTTTTAGATTTCACATACAAGTGAGATCATGCAGTATTTGTCTTTCTGTACCTGGCTTATTTTATTGTACATTCTGTGCTCAAGGTTCATCCATGTTCCTAAAAATGACAGTCTTGTTTTTTAAAGTCAAATAGTATCGCTGTGTGTGTGTGTGTTTATCACACTTTCTTTATCCTTTTGTCTGTTGAAAGACACGTTCATTCAGTATTTTCCCTACTGTGAATAGATGCTTCAACGAAAAACATACTGATTTCATTTCCTTTAGTCCTATACTCAGAATTGAAATTTCTGGGTCATATGGTAGTTCTATTTTTAATTTTTTGAGGAATCCCCGTAGTGTCTTCAAAAATGACTCTATGAATTATGCCCCCCCCCATTCAGTGTATGAATTCTCTTTTCACCACATCCATCTCACACTTACCTTTTGTCTTTCTGATTAGAGTCAATCTTTGCGAGAAAATCTTTGCCACCTGTTCCTCAGATAGGTCATTAATATCCAGGATATGTAAAGAACTAAAAAGCTTAACACCAACCAACCAGCCAAACAACCAACCAGCAAACAAAAGAACCAATTATTCCAGTCAATAAATAGGTAAAAGAACTAAACAGACATTGCTCAAAAGAAGAAATACAAAAATGTTCAACATCTCTAGCAATTAGAAAAATGCAAATTAAAACTACATTGAGATTTCATCTCACTTCAGTCAGAATGGCAATTATCAACAATACAAACAACAGTAAATGTTGGTGAGGATGTAAGGGAAAAGGTATACTCATACTTTATTGAGGGGACTGAAAAATAGTGCAACCACTCTGGAAAGCAGTATGGAGATTTCTCAAAAAATAGGAATAGAACCATCATTTAACCCAGCTATACCACTCCTCGGTATACATCCAAAACATTTCAAGTCAGCATACTACAGTGACACAGCCACATTAATATTTATAGCAGCACAATTCGCAATAGCCATGCTATGGAGCCAACCTAAGGTGCCCTCCAACAGATGAATGGATAAAGAAAATGTGGTATATGTGCACAGTGGAGTATTACTCAGCAGTAAAGAATGACATTATGGCATTTACTGGTAATTGGGTTTAAATGGAGACTATCATGCTTAGTGAAGTAAGCCAGTCTCTAAAAGTCAAGGGTGGAATATTTTCTCTGATATTTGGAAGCTAATCCAAATTAAGAGGGGGAATGGTAGATAAAAAAAATACAAGAAAGATCAGTGGAGTAGACAAAGGGGAATGAAGGGATGAGATAGGCAAAGACATAGTAATGTATTTGAGCTGACATTCCTATATACATATGAACATACCACAGTGAATCTCAACGTCATGTACATCTACAAGGCACTAATTAAAAACCTATAAGTAAACTGTGGAAAGATCAGTAGAGTAGATGGAGGGGAGCAATGGAGGGAGAAGGGGAAGGAAAAGGAAAGTACTTGGGACTGAATTATAACAAATTATATTCCATGCTTTTTAAATTATACCAGTATGAATCCTAATGTTATATATAACTTTTAGAACCAATAATAAAAGGAAAAAGTAAAAAATGAAAAATGAGCCATTCTTAGAGCTGAATTTCTTTTTTTATTCAGAAATTCATTTGTTGAAAATCACACAGTCTTTTAACAAAATAATATATATATAGTGAAGATTAAATTTACCCCCGAGTGCCCGCCGAATTACCTACCCTTAACCCTCCCTTCCCCTTCCTAAAATATCTCTAAAAATGTATTAGGTTGTATAACATTACACCTTATCTGGATTTAAAACATAATAGACCTCCTTTCTCAATGGCCAGGGTCTAGTTCCAGCCTCCACAGATGAGTGAAGAAATTTGACCCTAGGTTCTCTGGGTTATGCTGATTTCACTCAGCATAATTTCTTCCATAGCCATCCATTTACCTTCAAAGGCTGCAATATCATTGTTTCTAATTGCTGTGTAGAATTCCATGGTATAAATGTACCACAGTTTTTGGATCCATTTATCCAGTGAGGGACATCTGGGTTGTTTCCATAATCTAGCAATAGTAAATTGAGCTGCTATGAACATAGATACTGTTGCTTTGTCACTCTAATGAGCTGATTCTAAATCCCTGGGAAAAATACCCAGGAGAGGAATAGCAGGATCATATGGTGGGCTCATCTCTAGTTTTTTGAGGATTCTCCACACTGTTTTCCAGAGGGGCTGTACCAGTCTGCAGCTCCACCAACAGTGCGCTAGTGTTCCTATCTCCCCACAACTTCTCCAGCATCTATTATTGTTTATTTTTTTCATTTTTGCCATTCTGACTGGCATGAGGTGGTATCTTAATGTAGTTTTTTTCATTTACATTTCTCTGATTACTAGTGATTTGGAGCACTTTCTCATGTATTCATTGGCTTGATCAATCTCCTCTGTTGAGAAGTTTCTATTTAGCTCTTTGGCTCATTTATTAATTGGGTAGTTTATGTTTTGTAGTTGAGATTTTTGAGGATTTTGTAAATTCTGGATATGAGGCCCCTGTCAGAGGAATAATAGCCCATGATTCTCTCCATTTCTGTAGGAAACCTCTTGACTCTTGATTGTTTCCTTGGCGGTGCAAAAGCTTTTTAGCTTTATGGCATCCCATTCACTGATTTTTGACTTTACTTCCTTCACTTTTGGAGACATGTTGAGAAAGTCTTTGCCTACTCCCAAATGCTGAAGTGTTGGACCTAATTTGTCTTCCATCAGTTGCAAGGTAGCTGTATTAATTCCCAGCTCCTTGATCCATTTTGATTTGATTCTCATGCAAGGAGAAAAATATGGGTCTAATTTCAACTTTCTGCAAGTGGCTGTCCAGTTTGTCCAACACCATTTGTTGAAAAGGCTGTCTCTCCTCCATGTAATATTTCGTCCCTCTTTGTCAAAAATCAGATGTTTAAAGATTTGAGGTTTTGTTTCAGGGTCTTCTATTCTATTCCATTGGTCTTCTTTCCTATCTTGATACCAGTACCATGCTGTCTTTGTTACTACAGCTCTATAGTATAGTTTTAGATGTGGTATGACAAAACCGCCTGATTCATCTTTCTTGGTTAGTAGTGCTTTGGCAATTCTTGGTTTCTTATTGTTCCAAATGAATTTGAGAATTGCTTTTTCTATGTCTGTAAATAATGACATTGGTTTCTTAATGGGGATTGCATTGAATATATATAATGCTTTTGGCAGGATGGAAATTTTTATTATATTCTGCCTAACCAAAAGCATGGGATATCCTTCCATTTTCTTAGGTCGTCTTGTATTTCATTCTTCAATGACCGATAATTTTCGTTGAAGAGATCTTTGATTTCTCTTGTAAGGTTAATTCCCAAGTATTTTAGTTTTTTCGAAGATATTTTGAATGGGACTGATTTCCTGACTTCTTCATCAGTCCTATTATTTTTAGTGTATAGGAAAGGTATTGATTTACGTGTGTTGATCTTGTATCCTGCCACTTTGCTAAATCTGTTTATGAGTTCAAGCAGTTTACTGATGGGGAGTTTTTTTTTGGATCTTCCAGATACAGGATCATGTCATCGGCAAAAAGAGAGAGTTTGACTTCCTCTCTTCCTATTTTTATCCCTTTGATTTCTTTCTCTTGCCTAATTCCTCCAGCTAGGGTCTCAAGGCCAATATTGAATAAACGTGGTGAGAGTGAATAGCCTTGTCTTGTTCCTGATTTTAGTGGAAATACTTTCAGCTTTTCTCTGTTTAGTATTGTACTAGCTGAGGGTTTAGCATATATAGCCTTAACATAGTTCAGAAATGATCCTTTGAGCCCTATCTTCTCTAGTTTTGAACATCAAAGGATGCTGGATTTTATCAAAGGCCTTTTCTGCATCCATTGAGATGATCATATGGCTTTTTTCCTTGATTCTGTTTAAGGGGTGAATTATGTTAATTGTTTTGCATATGTTGAACCAGCCGTGCATTTCTGGGATGAAGCCCACTAGATCACGATGGACTATCCTTTTGATAAGTTTTGAACACGGTTTGCTAGGACTTTATTAAGGATTTTTGCATCCAAGTTAATCAGGGTTATTGGTCTGTAGTTTTTTTTATTTTTGTGATGTATCTTTGTCGGATTTTGGTATCGGATTTTTTTGTTACTTCATAAAAAGTAGATGGGAGAGTTCCCTCCTTTTCAATTTCTTGAAATAACTTAATAAGGAGAGGTGTTAGTTCCTCCTCAAAAGTGTGGTAAAAATCAGTGGGGAAGCCATCAGGTCCTGGGCTTTTCTTCTTTGGTAGACTTTTAATTGCAATATGGATTTCAGTGCCTGCGATTGGGCTGTTTAGGAATTCAGTATCATCCTGAGTCAATTTAGGGATATTGTATGTGTCTAGAAATTTATCCATTTCTTCCAAATTATTAAGATTGGATGAGTATAGGTTTTCAAAATATGATCTTATAATTTGCTGGATTTCCGTGGGGTCAGTGGTGATCACTCCCTTTTCATTGGTGATTCTATTGATTCATTTCTCTCCTCCTTTTGGGTAAGATTCCCTAGGGGTCTATCTATCTTGTTTATTTTTTTCAAAGAGGGAGATACTGCTTGGCTCATGCTTTGGTTATTAATGGGTTAATTCTTTCCTGAAGGTCTCAGACTAATACTTTGTCTGAGGATCCAGGACTTACTGGGTAAGGGTGACCTCTGCTATAAGACCAAGTCAATCAGAAATAGATAGTGGTCAATGTCTTGTATCCCTCAGGGCTGTCAGGGGTCCAACTTGGGACATGAGACCTTCATAGAACACCAGAGAGTCACCTTGGTCAGTCGCCTTCAGTTGTCTCAAGCCTTCCTCTGTCCTACACACAAATTTTCTCCTACAGAAATGAAACGGAAGCAAGTAAGGACCAAAACTCCTAACCTGTGGGTGAAGGGAGGTCAACCCCACCTGCCCAGCAACGTTGTCACCTGCATCTTAAAACTAGCAGCCATGCTAGTCACTCTTAACTGATTGACAGGTGCCCAGTGTTTAAACAGTTTGTCCTCTAAGGAAAGAGCACAGAGTTGTTCTCCTACAAGTCTGCAAAGTCCTAGTATGTGTACAGAGGGAACTTAGGCTCTTCCTTTCAAACCATTCCATGTAAAACATCCCTGTCTTAATGACTGAAGTCGGAATGGAGAAGGGAAGGAGTGCTCAGAAGGAGCAAGCATTGTAGGAAGAATGTATTTGGCTCATACAGAAGTGTGTGTTACTAGGCCTTCACTCAGCACCATTCAATCAATTGATTACTGTAGGATACCCATAGGGCTGTTGGGAAAGGATGTCTTGGAAAAAACCTTTGAGATCCACTGAGGAGTGGCCCAAGCCAGAATATTGCAGTTGCTTCCCTTGTTTAGTCAACTCCTCACACCAGGATTGGAAGCCACTGTAGATGCCAGACATGCTCCAAGCCAGGATAGAAAAGTAGGAAATGACCCTTATGGAGCCCGGTATGCCTCACCTAAAGGAAGGGGATCAGGAACTGCGAAGGGCCATGAAACCTATCACCGAAGACTTAAAACTGGCAGCCATGCTGATTGCTTGGATTGTCCTCCAGAAGGAAAGAGATAGAAAGACGTATGGTTCAGAGAGCTTACCTCAGTGGTGATCTTATCCTTTTATCCTGGACATGACCCCAAATGATACCAGTACACTAGAAGTTTGGTTTGTGTCTCCTGGAGTTGAATTAAAACTGATGGATGCCAAGGCAAGCAGAGCAGACATTTTATTTAAGAGAGGATAGAAAACACTTCCAGGAGAAGAGAATCTCAGAGTCAAGAACTCAAAGAGGCAGTGCAGCTCCTCTTTCTTATAATCTCTCAAAATTTCCTCCCTTTTGTTAATCACTGTCTTCTCTTCCTCATGCCTAAGAGCATTAGTGAAAAAGTTCTGGACTAATCTAGTCTTTTGTCTGTGTCCATAAGTGCCTTTATCAGTAGAAGGGATGTCTGTGTCTAGAACACCTTTGTTAGTAGAAGAAGATGTTGAGCTGATATGCACATCTATTTGGAATAGTGGATACTTTTTGCTCCCTTAGGAAAAAAATGACCATCAGCCAATTTCCTCCTTATCAATCCTCAATCTACCTACACTGACTGCCTGACTTTCTCCCATGGCTCACTACTGTTGCAATAGAACCCAGAAATTCTTAATCCTGTTCAGTTAACTTTGTGGCCATTGACCAAACTTTCTTTATTCATCCCTGCTCCTTATTCTCCCCAACCTCTGGTAACCACTGTTCTACTTTCAATTCATATGAGATAAATTTTTCGGCTTCCATATGTGAGTGAGATCATGTAATGTTTGTCTTTCTGAGCCTGACTTACTTTACTTAACATGATGATCTCCAATTCCTTTCATCTTTTTGTAATTGACAGGATTTCTTTCTTTTTAAATGACTTTATTCCATTGTGTATATATACAGTCATACAATTTATCCTTCAATCAGTTGATGGACACTTTGGTTGTTTCCATTTTATTTTTTGCTGTTAATACTGTTTCAATAAACATGTCAGTGCAGATTTTTTCCCCATAAACCGATTTCATTTCCTTTAGATGTACACTAGCGGTAGGATTGCTGGATCATATGATAGTTCTATTTTTTTTTTGAGGAGGCCCTATATTGTTTTCCATAATGACACTACTAATTTACATCCCTAACAGTGTGTAAGAATCCCCTTTCTCTATATTCTTGCCATCACTTAATTATCTTTTTGATAATAGACTGGTACCAATATTCCATTTAAAAACTTTTAACTAACCCCTTTGTTTTCAGATTATGTCTTCTTATTTCCTTCTTACTTCTATACTTGAAATCTGCTAAAACTGAGTACTGAGCTTTTCAGGCAAATTTGCTTCCTCCCCACTTTTCACATCATCTACCTAGAGCCTCTCCTTTTGGATATTTTAGACCTTGGTTTTCCTTACTCCATTTTATTTATCATATCTGCTTCTTTACTTTTTAATTATATGTTTCATAAAGACTACTTGAGGCAGAAATTTTCTGTTTTGTGTATTGCCATATTCCTAGTACCAAGGAAAGTGCCTAGCAGAACATACTTAAGAAATGTTTAATGACTGAATACATGAATAAACACATTTTGTTTTCTGAGTTTCATAAATATAAAACTTATTTTCTAGTTATGCCATATATCCCCTTCCCTGCTTATTCTCATTGTTATCATGAGTTTATTACTTTACTCTAATTTTAATCTAATAAGATCATGGGAAGAAAAAGAGAAAGACATGAGATAATTGCCAGATATAAGGTTTTCTGTGAGAATATTTTTCATAGGAATAAAAAACATTTTTTTGCTAAGACTATAGAATTTGAAGGTATTAAAAACAAGTTTCATGTTGCTAATATGAATTTATTTGCAATCTAAATGTCCATAGAAAAATCAACATACGAAATATTTACTATTATCAAGTATATATAGTTACCACAGTATCTAATTTAAGATTCATTCTCCAGTTAATACTTTCAAGTCAGAGTTACATGGGTCAGTTGTCTGTGTAATACTCAATAATTTTTTACTGTGTCCTTAGCTATTTATCATGATCTGCTGAACCTTAATTATGAAAAACTATTTGTTTTGACTTTGTGTAATCTATTAAACTATTCTTACTCTTTTTATCTGTGAAAATGAAACATTTTCTTAAAATCATTTAAAACCATAATTTCTTGCCTTCATATTTCTGTGTTTTAAAAGAAAAAATTGAGATGTTTAATCCAGAAAACTTCCTAGGTGATATGGTCATTGAACCTACATCTGAGGAACATAAAAACTTGGTAAATCATCTCCCAGCTAGTGGTAAGCATTTCAGTTATTTTGATGCCTTTCAAAAAGGGCTTTTGGACTTATTATAAGAAATGTTGAGAGGGCTAGGGATTTTACTCAATGGTAAGGCATTTGCCTAACATATATGAGGTCCTGGGTTCAATCTCCAGCACCACAAAAATGAAATAAAATAGCAAAGATAGGTTGATATTGCATTAGTATATTTAATACTTCTTGTATTTACCATATTTAATATTTAATTACTATAATAGTGTACAGAAATATCTAGTAGTAAAGGAAGGAATGTGTATGTGTATGTATATATATTATTGTGATTTTAATATGGATGCTAAGATTTTAAATGAATATTAATATTGTTATGCAGAAAATATTTGGACCTTAAATGTTACCAACTAAGTCATTTCTGAAACATCACTGAGGTCATCAGAAGGTCAAAACAAGAGAAAAGAAAGAAGAAACTGGGGGAGTAGGGAGATGTGGAAGTGAAAGTGAAAAGTGAGGAGAAATATAAGTTTTACTTTCTACAAATTATTAAGAACAATATATGGCACAATTTCCCTGAAATGTAACTTATTTAGTTTAAATAGATATAAAAGTAAGTTTTACTTATATAGCACTAAGTATCAGGGAATACACTTACTGCACAGTATAATTTCAAGAATTAAAAGTAACAAAGTCTAAAATAAGTATTAGTTATTTTTCAGTCCATTATATTGAGTTATCAATATCAGAATAAAAGAAACCAATGAGTTGCTTCTTTTATAGTGTGGTATAACTGTTTATGGAATTTTAGTGAGAGAAGTTTGTTCCTGTGCTTTGTTTTTAATATGCTTATTTATTCATTCAATAAATACTTATTGAGAACCTTGTGTAATCTAGGAGCTATACTAGCTACAAGGAATACAAAGATGAAATAAACTTGCTCCTGCCCTCAAGTAATCTGTATAGGGTCAAGGAAAACATGAAGTAGATTGCAAAGGAAAGTTAAAAGCGCTACATTATTTGCAGAAAGATGGGAAGGCAGGAACACAGAAAGAAATAATGGTAAAGAAGGAGGAAGTAATATTTACAGTCAGGCTACTGTAAGTAATTGAACTTGATAGGGTAGTTTTGTTTAAGAGCTGGTACTACAAAAGTAGGCAAGAGGGGCTAGAGTGGTGTATCAGCAGTTAAGTCTTTTGCCTGGCATGCACGAGGACCCGGGTTCAAACCCCTGCACCACATATACAACTAAGTGTCAGAGTAACAAAAACTAAATAAAAAAATTAAATGAAATTTATTTTTTAAAAATGTAGGCAAGAGAGAATCCCTACTTTATCTTACAGATAATAATAGTGTTGGAGCAATCATTGAAGATTTTCTTGGCTAGGAATGGCATAGTGTTTTATTCTCTGTGTTCCCATAAGATACATTAAAAGTTTTTCTTAAGTTTTAAAATTTTTTTAAAGAGAGAGGGACAGAGAGAATCAATTTTTATTTAATTTTTCATGTGGCTTTCCTTGCTCTGACACTTCATTGTGTATGTGGTGCTGGGGTTTGAACCCACGTACTTGCACTTGCCAGGCAAGTGCTGTAACTACCGAGGTACTGTTCCAGCTCCTTAAAGTTATTATTTAAAAAGTTATTTAAAATTTTAATATATATATATTTTTTACATGTTTACCATTGTTAGGTGCCATTAAAATAGCTATGCTGGGGGCTGGAGTGGTGACTTGGTGGTTGCGGTGCTTGCCCAGCAGGCGTGAGTGCATGGGTTCAAACCCCAGCACCCTTGTACACAACTAAGTGTCAGAGCAATGAAAGCCATGTGAAAAACTCAATAAAAAATAATTCTTTCTCTCTCTCTTTCTCTTTCTCTCTCTCTCTCTGTCCTCCTCTCTTTAAAAAATAGCTATGCTTTCAGTTGAGGGGAAGACAATTTTTAGTGATTTACTGTTCGGTTGTAAATATATATGTACCTAATACTGAAGCACCTACATATACTAAACAAATGAAATTATAAATTAAAAATATAGTCACCATATAATCCAGCAATCCTACTACTGGGTGTATAGCAAGGACTAATAAATTTCTTATGTCAAATAGGTATGCACACTCTCACATTCATTACATCATTACTCCCAATAGTTAAAATATATGGAATCATCTAAGTACTTGTCCATTAGCAGAAAAGTGGATAAATAAATATGATCTGTATAAACATAGTAGAATACTATTCAACCTTGAAAAAGAAGGGGATTTCTTTCATTTACTACAAGATGGATGAACGTGGAAGATACTATATAAAGTGAAATGAGCCAAACAGAAAGACAATACTTCCTGATCTTACTTACAGACATTTAAAAACATCAAACTCAGAAATAGAGAGTAAAACAGTAGTTACCAGAGTCTGGAGGGTGGGTGGAATGGGAAGTAGATCAAAGGATATAAAATTTTGGTTAGATGAAATAAGTTCAGGAAATCTATTATACATCATATTGACTGTAGTTAATAAAAGTGCCATGCTCCCACTCTCCTCCCTGCCCAGGGATTCTGGAATTTACTCCAGTGGCTGTCGGTAGGTTTAACCACCCCTTTTCCCACAGGTGTGGAGTAAGTAAGTACTGACAAGCAGTGATATTGCAACTTGATAAACCCAGCTGTCAACCCTTTATCGGCTTCTTATCCTAGATCCAGTCTGTTCTTGTTATAGTGAGAATCTAGTATTCTTACTGCAGTAACACCTGAATCTTGGTTGCTTTTAGAGAATAAGGGCCCCATTAAAGGGTGAACATGTAATAAATTGCTTATAAAAATTAAAAGTAGTGGGCTGGAGTGGTGGTTCAGCAGCTGTGGCACTTGTCTGGCATGCGCAAAGACATGGGATCAAACCTCAGCAACCCACATACACAACAAAGTGTCAGGGCAACGAAAACCATATGATAAACTAAATAAAATTCTCTCTTTTTCTCTCTCTCATTGTCCCTCTCTCTCTTTTTTTAAAAAAAAATTAAAAGTGAATTGTATACTTGAAAATTGTTAGAAGAGAGTAGATTTTAGGTGTTATCATCATAATATCACACATATAATATGTGAGGCAATGTATATCTAATACAGTTTAAATATTTTCTTTATAAATTAAATAGGTAAATTAAATTTTAAAATATTTTCTGTTAATACTAATTTTTATAATTTAAAGTTGTAATACTTCTGATTTAACTTTCCTTATCATTATTACTTCTGTTTAAATTTTATAGCTAATGGGAAGATAAGTCAGATTAAAGTGATGGATACCATGGACACCTTTAAAGGTAAGTGATAAATACAAAGACATAAAACTTAATCTTGTGAGGATTCTGTTTAAATACCAATATAGAAAAATATTGGCAGCCAAGGAATATTTGTTAAATCACACTGTGGTGATGTAATAATTAAAAAATCCAGATTACAGGAAACTACACAGTTAATAACCTGGTGTTGTCAACAGTAAAATTGCAAGAACAAAAAAGACAGAGAATGGATCTATAAATTGAAAGGTCCCTAAGAAACATTATAGCGTTTACAATTTTAAAAATGGACCTTAATATAAGGATCATTATTGGGGCTGAAAAGTTGGTGGAGTAGAGGGAACAAGCATCACCTAGAGGCTCCTCAGCAGTAGACCAATAGAGATAGCTTCTCTGTGAGATGGGTAGACAAGGGTTACACTGAGATATTTCAAGCTCTACAAGAAAAATATTTCCAAACAAGATTGTTGAACCCCCAAAGCTTTTTTTCATATTTGATAGGGAATAAAAAACCTTCCATGACAAGGACAACCTATAAGAATAGATGACAACCAAGCCAGCACAACAAAAGAATACTCAAAGATACATCACATAAAGAGGAACACCAAAGCAAATTCCAAAATGCCCTAATAAATGAAGATCAATAGAAGACAAATCTTCTAAATGAGAACCGAGACTGAATTAAATACAACAACAACAAAAAATCAAAATAAAAATGGCATCAAACCACAAACATATCCATAATTTTACTGAATACAAATGGTCTCAATTCTCCAATTAAAATACATAGATTATCAGAATGGATTAAAAAACAAGATACAACCATATGCTGTTTGGAAGAGACTCATATCATACTTAAAGACATTTACAGGCTGAAGGTAAAAATATGGAAAAAATATTCCATGTAAATGGACAAAGCTAATTTCAAGCAAAAATTAATCAGAAGAGACAAAGAGTACCATTATATCCTTGTAAAGGTAATGATTGAACAAGAAGAAATAATGATAGTTAATATGTATACCCTAAATGTCGACACACCTAATTACATTATGAAATACTCCATGAGTATTAAATCTCAGACCCCAGTATAATGATACTGGGATTTTTCAACCAGTATCATCAATAGACAGGTTATTGAAACATAAAATCAATGAACACATATCCAACCTAAATAATCAAACAGACCTAAGAAACATCTACAGAATATGTCACCCTAAAACAGCTGAATTTACCTCTTCAGAAGATTTGGAACCTTTTCCAAAATAGACATAATCTGGGTCATAATTTAAATCTAAGCAAATATAAAAAATTGAGATAATCCCATGTATCATGTCAGACTGAAATGGAATGAAACTAGAAATCAACAGCAAGAAAAACAACAGCAGCAGCAATGAAACCCCACCCAAACACATGGAGATTAAACAACACTTTAAAATGAAGAATGAATCAAAGAAGAAATGAGAGAAGAAATTCTTAGAAACAAATGATATGAAAGCAGAACTAAATAGAAAATTTATTGCATTGAGTGCTTACATAAAAAATACAGAGATCCCAAATAAACTTATGGATTACCTCAAGGTCTTAGAAGAACAAACTAATTCCAAAATCTGTAGAAGACAAGAAATAATAAAGATCTGAGCTCAAATTAATGAAATCAAGAGCAAAAACACAGTACACAGAATCAACACAATAAAAAGTAGGTTCTTTGAAAAGAAGATAAGCCCTTAACCAAAATAACAAAAAGAGACGACCCAAATCAACAAAATTAGAGTTGATAAAGTCAATCTCACCACAGACACTGCTGAAATCCAGAGGATCATTAGAAATTATTTCAAAAATTTATACTCCAGTAAACTGCAAAAGACATCAATAATTTCTAGACACATATGACCTGCCCAGATTGAACCAGGAAGATGTAGAAAATGTAAACAGACTAATATCAAGAAACGAAATTGAAACAGTAATCAGAAGCCTACCAGAGGATTTCCAAGATGGTGAGCTGCAGGAAGGCTGCTTCTTGTTTGGCTCCATGACCGGATGAAAAAATTCTGACAGCTGCATTACTACAAGGTGTGTTTTGGGGAAAATCATCACCAGAACAAAGCACTAGTTAGGGGAGTTTTTTAGATGATCAGGGATTTGGGCGTAGCAAGTGCAAAAGAGGAATTATATCCATTCCAGCCAGGACACAGCAGCTGCAGCTGTGACCGCCATTATTCCATCAACAAGGGAGTGGGTAGGAGCCAAACCATAACGTGCGATCTGATGTGCCATAGAGAAGCAGAGTTCTATAAGGAATCATGCATTGGGCTCAACTAGAGACACCCCTACTGTACCTCCACTGTGTAAGTGGAGAACAGTGTGTCTCAGCTGCCTGCATAAAAGTGGAAATCAGAGGAGTCTTTTGGAACAGACTGCCCAGTGGGAGCAAGTTGGCAGTTCAGAGCAGGCTACTCCAAGATTGCACAAGGAGCCAGCCACAGTTCACAGGCTGAACTAGGAAGAGGAGATATGGGACAGGCCCAGTCCTCACTTTGCTTAGGGGAATTAGGGTTTGTGGAGTACAGGGGAGTCTTGCTCAGTCCTGTCCACCCCCACCCCAGGCAGAAGGCTCATATGATAAGCTAAACTCTGAGACCTCTGAGTTAAAAAAAATCCTGGAGGACTGGGAGTGCAACCAGCAGAGGGAGCATAAAAGACTTAAGACTCCTGAGTTTCAGATCCCCAGGGAGGCTGGTAAAGACCAGCCCTCAGGGCATTCCTTAATTTCCTCTCAGAAATTTCCACCTAGAAAGCCCAGGGGCTTGAGGACATCCAGAGTCTACTTGAGATCACATAATTATAGATTGAGAGACCCTGCTAACAAAACTCAGGTGGATAGTAAACATCTGCTCCTAAAGTGTACAGAGACAACCTCAGTGACTGTAGTTCCAAGTTTTCATTCAGGATTTTTTATTTTTTAATTTTTTTCTTTCCTGTTTTTGACCTGCGTTCGAGTGCCAGCTGGAGAAGTTGATTGGTTCATGAACATATGAAAATACTAGCTATTTTTGTTTCTGTTTCATTTTTATTTTCTCTTCCTTTTCTTTCATTTTTGTTTTTGGTTCATTTTGTCTTTGTTGGGGTTTTTCAGTTGTGTTTCCTGGATTTGTTTATTTATTTTTAATTTTTCTTCTCTCTTTTTCTCTCTTGTATCTTCTCTTTATCCTTGTCCTGCCTTCTGTGGGGTGTGACTTTGGTCAATTCATTTAGTATTTGAAGTATATTGTGCCCCACCTGCATAATTTTCCTGTGCTTACTTCTACCCTGTCTTATGCTATCGCCCAAATCTTATTAATACCTCTTTTACTCTTCCTCTATTTTGCTATCTCTGTCTTTTCTTCCTCCTGTTTTTTTTCTTTCTCCAGCAAATCCTTCACCTCCTCTACTTTCTCTCTGTTCACAATCAGATAATACAGTCTCCTCTCTAAATGTCTCTTACATTCCCTTCTCTCTCAGGCTTCCAGTTTGTTTATACCATTTGACACCCCATCATTCATGCTTTGTAACCATTACCTCCATGAATGCCAAACTCAATAATTATTGTACGCTTTGAAGCCTGACATAGGTGATAGTTACATACTAGTGTCAGTGAAAGTATTGACTAACACTACTGTTCATTCCGTAGGTGGAATATAACATTGTGTTGTAGTCTGTTCTAAATAACTAATTTATTACTGTTTATTGTATGCACTGGTTGTTCATATTGATGATGATCTATTAGCTCATGGGGAGCTGGAAATCTTAAGGGACGCTAACAGTTCACAGGTTAGTGGTTGCACTTCTGAACTCAACTTTTCTGACAATACCCTCACCCCAAGTAAGGATGGGACAAAACTCCCAATCCAACAGGAAAGACCTATACAAAACAACCAGATAGAGATCTCAGGCCAAGAATTAGCTTCAATTTAAGGAGTGCAAAGAACCCTGAGCAGACCCCTACCCCACAACCATGCATTCTCAGGACTCTGGTAGGTGCACCAGACACCTTCAAGGACCTCACACACAGATACCACCCCACTGTCATGCACACCTACGAGGTCCACATATATTGGGCCCATCCCACCACCAAGGATCCCAGATCCCAGTGCAGTACATAGGTTGGTCCATTCTGGCCCACCCCACATGTTTGGGACCCTAGCACCCAGTGATGTACCTCTACCACTTAGCTTCAACAATGCAACAGGCTGTCCAGCAACCCCACTAGGTGCCAACTCTGAGTCCTGGAACCTTGACCCACAAGGTGCAACAAGACAAGGCCTCCAGGCAGAAATAGTTTTCTGGAAGGAAGTGGTTAACAAGAGAGGTGTGGTATCTGACCCAACCCTTGACCTATAAGGAAGAAGAACCCAGAGACTTGTCTTGCTTCCATACGGGGAACCCTATTTCAAAAATTCAGAAGAAGCTCTTCAAAGTTGAAAAATCAAACTAGAACAGGCTTACCTCAAACCCACAATTCCCCTAGCAAGGATGAAAATCTAGAACAAATTATCAATGATCTGATAACTGAAAGGAACAATGAACTAAAAGAAGATTTAATGAAGGGACTAAGTGAGAAAACTCAAGAGTTAAGAAACTCTATTATCAAAGAAACAGACATACTCAAAAAGGAAGTAACAGAGCCAAAATCCACAGTCAATGACATGAGAGGAACCATGGAAGAATTTAATAATAGACTAACTTCTGTAGAAAATAGAACCTCAGCATTGAAGAAAGAACTTCTGATGATGAGGGCATGCTGAGCAAGCTCGAGTGCATGGATGACAAAGAAAAAGAGCATGAACAGAATTTTTGAAAATTCTGGGATCAAATTAGAAGAACCAATATAAGAGTAATTGGGATACAAGAAAAATCAAAATGCAAAGGAATGGTATCAGGAACGTTCTCAATGAAATAGTTAAAGAAAAATTTTCCCATATAAAAATAGAGTCAGATATGCTAATCCAGGAAGCTTATAGGACACCCACTAGGCCTAATCAAATGAGAAACTCACCAAGACATATCGTATTCAAAATGTACAACAGAGAAATCAATGAAGGGACATTAAAAGCTGCAAGGGAGAAACGCCAAATCACATTCAGAGGCAAACCAATAAGAATTACCTCTGACTTGTCAGGTCAGACTTGGGAAGCCAGAAGATCATGGAGGGAGATCTTTCAGCGTCTGAATGACTACAACATGCAGCCAACAATACTATACCCAGCAAAACTCACCTTCTAATTTGAGGGGGAAATAAGAATTTTCATGATAAGATCAAACTTGCAGCATTTGTGAACAGAAAACCAGCTTTACAAAGAATCCTCAAAGATAAACTCCAGATAGAAGAACAAGCAAACACTACTCAAAACCCACAAACAGAGGAAGTTAAATAAAGGTACCTGTTATCAATAGCCAATCAAGACAGCACAGAGCTTACTAATAAAATGCAATGACTATGAACCACAACCATACTTCTATTCTAACATTGAATGTGAATGATGTCCATGCACCGCTCAAAGACACAGATTAACAGATTGAATAAAAAAACAAAATCCAACAATATTGCTTACAAGAGACCCACCTTACAGCCAATGACATTCACAAATTGAGGGTGAAAGGTTAGGGAAAAAATCTACTATGCATACATCCCAAGAAAGCAAGCTGGTTTTGCAATACTTATATCTGACGAAGTAGATTTCAAACATAAACTAGTCATGAGAGATAATGAAGGTAACTATATATTAGTAAAGGGAACAATTCAACAGGAAGATATAACCATAGTAAAGATATACTCTCCAAGCAACAATGCTTCTATGTGAATAAATTATTCTATGACACAAAACCACTTGTGGACCTCAACACAATATTACTGGGAGACTTCAATACTCCTCTGTCACCAAAGTACATATCATCAAAGCAAAAAACAAGAAAGAAATCTCCAACATAATCAACTCCATAAATCAAATGGACTTAACAGACATTTATAGAATATCTCACCCCAAATCAGTTGAATACACCTTCTTTTCAGCAGCGTATGGATCCTTCTCCAAAATAGACCAAATTCTGGTTCACAAAGGAAATCTCAGCAAATTTAAAAAAGTAGATATTGTTCTATGTATCCTATCAGACCATAATGTCATGACCCTAGCAATTAACAGCACAAATCAAAACAAAAACACACATATACATGGAGATTGACTAATACCCTATTACATGAAGAATGGATCCAAGAACACATGAGAGCAGAAATCATGAAATTCTTGGAAAAGAATTTGAATGAAGACACAACATATTGAAACCTCTTGGACAGCATGAAAGTATTCTTAAGGGGAAAATTTATAGCAGTGAATGCCCACATTAAAATGAGGAGAGATCCCAAATAAATAAGCTTATGCTCTACCTCAAATCCCTACAAAAGGAAGAACAATCTGATCCAACAGCTAGCAGAAGACAGGATATCATCAAGATCAGTGCTGAAATAAATGAAATTAAAAACAAACAAACAAAAACAATAAAAACAATTGATGAAACAAAGGGCTGGTACTTGAAAAAATAAATAAAATTGATAGACCCATAGCCAATCTCACTTAAAGGAAGGAAGGAAATGAAGAAAATCAAGAAAATCACCAGTGAAAAGGGAGCGATCACCACTGACTCCATGGAAATCCAATAAATTATACAAACATATTTTGAAAAACTGTAATCCTCTAAATTAGAGAATCTAGAAGACATGGACAAATTTCGAGACACATACAACATCCTTAAATTGACACAAAATGATACTGAATTCCTAAACAGCCCAATAATAGGCTCTGAAATCCATATAGCAATTAAAAGTCTACCAAAGAAGAAATGCCCAGGACCTGATCAGTTCCTTGCTGAGTTTTACCACACCTATGAGGAGGAGCTAACAACTCTCAAGAAATTGAAAAGAAGGCAACTCTCCCAAACACTTTTTATGAGGCAATCATAACTCTATACCAAAACCAAAGACACACACAAAACCCCCAAAACTACAGACCAGTATCCCTCATGAGCATTGATGCAAAAATCCTTAATAAGGTTCTAGCAAACCATATTGAAATATACATCAAGAATATGATTCACCATGATCAAGTGGGCTTCATTCCAGGTATGCAAGGCTGGCTCAACATATGCAAATCAGTAAATGTAATTCATCACTTTAACAGAATTAAGGAGAAAAACCATATGGTCATCTCAATTGATTTAGAAAGGGCCTTTGATAAATTTAGCAACCATTCATGCTCAAAACTCTAGAGAAGACAGGGATCAAAGGTACTTATCTTAACTATGTAAAGGCCATATATGACAAACCCTCAGCTAGTATAATACTAAATGGAGAAAAGCTAAAAGCATTTCCACTAATCTTGGGAAGAAGACAAGTCTGTCCACTCTCATCACTTTTATTCAGTATAATTGTTAAGACCCTTGCAAAACAATCAGGCAAGAAAAGGAAATCAAAGGGATAAGAATAGGAAGAGAGGAAGTCAACCTGTCCCTGTTTGTTGACAACATGATCCTATATCTGGAAGATACAAAACAGTTCCACCAACAACTGCTTGAGCTTATACACAGATTTAGCAAATTGGCAGGCTACAAGATCAATACCCATAAATCAATAGCTTTCCTATACACTAACAATAATAGGGCAGAAGAAGAAATCAGGAAATCAATCCCATTCACAATATCCTCAAAAAGAATAAGATACTTGAGAATTAATCTATCAAGGGAAGTCAAAGACCTCTATAATGAAAATTATTGGACATTGAAGAAAGAAATCCAAGATGACCTGAGAAGATGGAAAGATATCCCATTCTCATGGTCAGGCAGAATTAACATAATTAAAATGACAATTCTGCCAAAAGCACTTTATAGATTCAATGCAATCCCCATCAAGATACTAATGTCATTCTTTAAAGATATACAAAAAACAATTCTCAAATTCATTTGGAACAACAACAAGCCCCGAATAGCCAAAACATTACTAAGCAAGAAAGACAAAACAGGTGGATTCACAATAGCAGATCTAAAACTAGTATGGAGCTGTATTAACAAAAACAGCATGTTAGTGGTATCAAGATAGGAATTGAAGACCAATGGAATAGAATAGAGGACCTGAAACAAACCCACAAATCTTTAAACATCTGATCCTTGACAAAGGGGATCAAATATAACATGGAGGAATGACAGCCTATTCAACAAATGGTATTGGGCCTACTAGATAGCCACTTGCAGAAAGTTGAAATTAGATCCTTTTCTTTCACCTCACACAAAAATCAAATCTAAATGGATCAAGGAGCTAGGAATTGAACCAGCTACCAGGCAACTGCTAGAAGAAAAGTTATAGGACCAACACTCCAGCATGTGGGAGTGGTCAATGACTTTCTCAACATGAACCCTGAAGTGAAAGAATTAAGGTTAGAGATGAACAAGTGGGATGCCATTAAATTAAAAGGTTTTGCACAGCAAAGGAATTGGTCAAAATTGTCAAGAGACAACCTACAGAATGGGAGGTAATCATGGCCTGTGATTCTTCTGACAGGGGATTAATATCCAGAATATACAAAGTCCTCAAAAACCTTAATATCAAATGTACACACAGCCCAATTAATAAATGGGCTGAAGAGCTACATAGAAGCTTCTCAACAGAGGACATTGAGTAAGCCAATGAATACATGAGAAAGTGCTCTAAATCACTAATAATCAGAGAAGTGCAAATCAAAACTACATTAAGATCTCATCTCACTCCAGTCAGATTGGCAAAGATTAAGAATATAAAAAACAACAGATGCAGGAGGGGCTGTGGGGAGATAGGAACACTGGAAAGCAGTGTGAAGAATCCTCAAAAAATTATGTTTGGACCCTCCATACGATCCAGCAATCCCTCTTTTGTGTATTTTCCCAGAGGAGTTAGAGTCAGCATATTATAGCAACACAGAAAAATATGTGTTTACAGCAGGTCAGTTTTCAGTAGCTAAATTATGGAACCAACCCAGATGCCCCTCATTGAATGAATGGATCCCAAAACTGTGGTGTGTATGTGTGTGTATATATACACATACATACACACCATGGAGATCTACTTAGCAATTAGAAACAATGAAATTGCAGCCTTTGAAAATAAATGGATGGTGATAGAAGAAATCATGTTGTGTACAGTTAGCCAAACCCAAAGAGTCAAGGGTCAAATGTCTTCATTCATCTGTAGAGGCTGGAGCTAAACCCAGGCCTGTGTGAAAGGTAGTTATCTCATGTAGTAGATACAAAAAAGGCATAGTAACACATAATCCAGAGCAATCATAGATATGAACTGGGGAGGTGGATGCAGTAAGTGGGCAAGTGGAAAGGGAGGGAGAATAGGGAGGGATCAAGAGGGTAATTCTGGTTTAATTGTATATGCATATCATTTTACTCAATTCCTTAATAAAATCTATTTTAAAAAATCCCAGTACCAGAAGGATTCTTAACTTATTTCTACCAGTTAAAGAAGAACTAAAGTGTCTTCCTCAAATTATTCTATGAAATTGAAAGGAAGGAACACTCCCAAATGTATTCTGTGAAGCTAGATAACCCTGATACCAAAACCAGAAGGATTCATCTAGGAAAGAAAGTTACAGATCAATATCCCTGATGTACATAGATGCAAAAATACTCAATAAAATATTAGTAAATTGCATTCAAAAACATATTAAGAAAATATAACATGATCAAATGGGCTTCATTTCAGGAATGCAAGGCTAATTGACTTTTGCAAACCAATAATTGTAATTCATCACTTAAATACAATGAAGAACAAGAATCATGATCATATGATGCAGAAAATGCCTTTGATAAAATCCAACACCATTCCTGTTAAAAATATTGGAGAAAATAGGGATAGAAGGAACTTACGTCAATGTTATAAAGGCAATACACAACAAACCCAAAGTAAACATCATACTAAGTGAAGAAGAACTGAAATCTTTTTCTCTGTCTACTCACCATTTCTATTCAACATAATTCTCAAACTGTATCCAGAGCAATCAGATAAGGAAAAGAAATTAAAGTGAAACAAATAGGAAAAGAAGCCCCACTATCACTGTTTGCTGATGATGTGATCCTGTAACTAGAAGATCCAAAAAATTCCACCAGAAGACTTCCAAAGCTGATAAATGAGTTTAGTAAAGTAGTAGGATACAAGATAAATACTAATAAATCAGTAGCTTTTCTAATCTCCAACACTCATTCAGTCAAGGAAGAAATCAGGAAAACCAGTCATTTCACAATAGCCTGAAAAAAAAGGGAGAAGGAGAAGGGTTGGGGGGAGGAGGAGAGCAACAACAATAATGACAACAACAGCAACAACAACCTGGGAATTAATCTAACCAAGAAGGTGAAAGATTTCTACTATAAAATCTATAAAACACTGAAGAAAAAAATTGTAAAGGACCTCAGAAGATGGAAATAACTCCATGTTATAATATACACAGAATTATCTTTGTCAATGTGGCCATACTGTCAAAAACAATGTACAGTCAGTATAATCCCCATGAAAATACCAATGACATTTTTCTGAGAACCAGAAAAAAGTCCTAAAATTTATCTAAAAGAATAAAATACCCATGAAAGCCAAGGCAGTTCTGAACAAGAAAAGTGATGCAGGAGGTATTACAACACCCAATCTGAAATTATATGACAGTGTAATAGCAGCAAATCCAGCTTGGTGTTGGCATCAAAATAGACATGATGATCAATGGAACAGGATGGAAGACAGAAATAAATCCAAATGTTTGCGGCCATCTGACACTTAACAAAATTACCAGAGATTTGTATTGGGGAAAAGACAGCCTTTTTACTAAGTGTTACTGAGAAAACTGGACATCGTTATGTAGAAGAATTTATTTAGATCCCTGTCTTTTACCCTGCAGTAAATCAAAATGCATCAAAGACTTAGAAATTAGACCAGAAACAGAAACAGCATTCCATCCTGTAGGTGCTGGCACTGACTTCCTCAAGATGACCCATAAATCTCAAGAAATAAAGTTGGATGCCATCAAATTAAAAAGCTTCTGCACAGTGATGGAAATGATTAAGAGAATGAAGAGACAGTCTACTGAATGGGAGAAAATCTTTGCCAGCTACTTTGGTAGGAGATTAATATCCAGAATATATAGAAAACTCAAAACATTCAATGCAAACACACACACACACATCCCAATCAATAAATAAGCAAAAGAACTAAATAGAAACTTCTTAAAAGAAGAAACACAGATGTCCAAGAAACACACACAGAAGAACCTTAAGCATTTCTAGTAATTAGGGAAATGCAAATAAGAACTACACTAAGATTTCATCTCATTCCAGTCAGAATGGCAATTATAAAGGACTTGAATGGTAAATGCTGGTGAGAATGTGGGGCAAAAGGTACACTCTTACATTGTCAGTGGGACTACAAATTGTACAACTACTCTGAAAAGCAGTGGAGATTCTTTAAAAAGCTAGGAATGGGGGCTGGAGTGGTAGCTCAGCAGTTACAGTGCTTGCCTGGCATGCACAAGTACATGAGTTCAAACCCCAGCACCACATACACAACAAAGTGTCCTAGGAATGAAAGTCACATGAAAAACTAAATAAAAATTGCTTTCTCTCCCTCTCTCCTCTCTCCCTCCACCCCCTCTTTCTTAAAAAAAAAAAAAAAAAGACAAACAAAAAACCAAAAACAAACTAGGAATGGAACCACTATAAAACCCAGGTGTTACACTCTTTAGTGTTTATTCAAAAGATCTCAAATCAGTATATTAGAACAATGTAATAACTTCAGTGTTTACAACAGCATAATCTGTAATAACAAATCACTAGGTTGATTATGGAATTAGCCCAGATGCCTGTCCATAGGTGAATGGATTAAGAAAATACGGTATGTATATACGATGGAGTTTTACTCAACCATAAAAAAGAATGAAATAATGGCATTTGCTGGCAAATGGATGGAAATGGATAAAATCATGCTAAGTGAAATAAGATGGACTCAGACAATCAAAGACTTAATGTTGCCTTTCGTATTTGCAAGCTAGAGCAAAATAGGAGAAAGAAGGCAGTGGGGGAGGAAATGAGATATCTCTGTAGGATGATTTGAGATTTGGTATTGCGATGCCTCCTGCATCACTCTTCTTGCTCAAGATCACTTTGGCTGTTTGGTTCTCTTATTCTTCTAAATGAATGTCAGAACTGTTTTTTTCTAGTTCTGTGAAGAATGTCATTGGTATTTTGATGACTGTTGCATTGAATCTGTAGTTTGCTTTTGGTAATATGGCCATTTTAACAATAGTAATGTTTGTTTATCCATGAATATGGGAAGTCTTTCCATCTTCTACTGTAGAAAGTAGTCAAAAAGGGAAAAATATTGAAGAGATAGGTATATGTATGTGGCAATATCAAATTTTTTATCACGAAATTTAATGTACAATAAAAATGTGTCCAATGAAACAATATATGTATATATTCTTAAAATTAGATTTACCCCCTAGATCCCACTCTATTCTCCCACCCCTTCCCCCCTCCTTCCCGATACATCTCTATGAATGCCCTAGGTTATGTGTTATTACACCTTTGCTGGGTATTATACATGAGAGTTGACCACCTTTCACCCAGGCCTGGGTCTAGCTCCACCCTCCACAGATGAGTAAAGATATTCCACCTTTGAATCTCTGGGTTAGACTAACTTCACTCAACATGATTTCTTCCCTCGCCATCCATTTACTTCATTTAGACTGGCAACAATCAAGAATATGAACAATAATAAATGTTGGCATGGATATGGGGATAAGGGTGCACTTATACATTGTTGGTGGAACTGAATATTGGTGCAACCACTCTGGGAAAACAGTATGAAGATTGCTTTAAAAACTAGGAATGGATCCACCATTTGACTCAGCTATACCACTCCTTGGTATATATCCATAGGACGTAAAATCAGCATACTACAGTGATGCAGCCATATTAATGTTTATAGCAGCCTAATTCACAGTAGCTAACTATGGAACTACCCAAGTGCCCTTCAACTGATGAATGGATAAAGAAAATGTATGTATGTATGTGTGTGTGTGTAGGTATGTATGTATATATGTGTGTGTGTGTGTGTGTATATATATATATATGTATATATATATATATGTGATGGAGTATAATTCAGCCATAAGGAAGAATGATATTTGCTGGCAATGGATGAATGTGGAGGATATTATGCTAAGTGAAATAAGCCAATCTCAAAAAACCAAAGGTCAAGTGTTCTTTCTAATGTGTGCAAGCTAATTCAAAATAATGAAAAGATCAGAGTAATATACAAAGAGGAAGGAAATGGAGGAAGGAATGAAATAGGGAAAGTTTGTAGAATGAATCAGTCTTAACTTTCTTGTGTTGAAATATGAACATATCAAGGTGAATCTCATCAACATGTATAATATCAACAGGTCATTAAATTAGAAAACACTTTTAGTAAATAACAGAAAAATCAGTAAAGGGAAGAGAATGGGGGTATGGAAATACTGGGGACTGAATCAGAATAAGTTGTATTGCATGCTTATATAAAAATGTCAGTGTTTATCCTATTGCCAAGTATATCTAAAAAGAACAGGGGATTGGAGGAAAGGAGGGGAAGGGGAAAACTGGGAACTGAGTTAAAATAAGGTACACTCCAAGCTTTTATAATTATGTCAATGTACATTCTGTTGTCATATATATAAAAAACAGGGTGTGGTAGGAAGGGACAGGAAGGGGAAGAACTACTGTAGATTGAATTAGAACAATTTAAACTTCATGCTTTTATAATTATATCATGGTATAATCTTATGTTGTATATACCTAAAAAAGAACCAATTAAAAAAAAACAATACAAACAACAATAAATGTTGGTGAAGGTGTGGGGAAAGATACACTTACACATTGTTGGTGGCACTTCACATTGGTACACCCACTCTGGAAAGCAGTATAGATTCCTCAAAAATCCAGGAATGGACCCACTGTTTGACCTAGTTATCCCAATCCTTGGTATATATCCAAAGGATTTAAAATCAACATACTACAGTGATGCTGCCACATCAAGGTGGTGTTGTAAGCAGTACAAAGCACAATAGCTAGGGAACTAACCAAGGTGCGCTTCAACAGATGAATGGATAAGGAAAATATGGTATGTATACACAATGGAGTATTACTCATCCATAAGAAAGATTGACTCTATGACATTTGCTGGCAAATAGATTGGAACTCATGACTATCATGCTAAGTGAAATAAGCCAGTTTCAAAGGTCAAAAGTTGAATGTTCTCTCTTATATCAGGATGCTAATCCCAAATAAGGAAAACATGAGAGGGATAGATAAAGGGAAAAGAATTGATGGAGGAGGGATGAGAATGGAAAGTTCATGGAATGATCAGACTTAAATTTCCTGTGTTCATATGTAAACATACCATAGTGAATCTCATCAACATGCCCATCTGGAAGATGCTAATTTTTAAAAAAACATAAAACATATTATTAGATAACAAAAAAAAACCCAGTAGAGTAGAGGGAAAAGAATGAGGGTAGGGTGGCAAAGGGGAAATATTAGGGACCAAATTAGAACAAGTTATACTCCATGCTTTTATAATTATGTCATTGTATATTCTATTGTCATATATCTAAAAAGAACCAATAAAAATTAAACATACAACAGACTGGGGTACATAATAAATGTGGTATGTTCTTTATTTTCTCTAACTTAATTTCTTAATCTTCCATCTTATTCTCTGTGGGTGGAATGTTGGAAAATGGAATGGTAGGACTATTAAAAGCAACCCAGTTTCTTCTGGTTTAAATGAAGAATAGTATCTTTTTTGACAAATTTTCAGTTTTCATGTCTTCCCCCACTTTCCTTCAGAAAGGCACCCTGATATAAGGAAAAGTATCTGTCCTTCTTGTAGAGGAGAAAGACTGTGTTGTCATATGGGTTCTTGATAGTCTTTCTAGCAATTTCTCATATGGCTGACCTTTTACTGCTGAAGTCTGCTGCTTGAGAATCATGTTATCTGTTTATTGGCAAAGTCAAGCAAGGCTTTCTGGTGTTTCTACCACGAGCTTGGCTCATTCTTACCACTCATTGGTGATGAGATCCTCTTATTCTCAGTCAAGAATTCTATCAGTCCCCAGACTGGGCTGTTTACCTCTGTTAGGGATCTTCTTGCTCCTTTACTTGGTAACCTGTTGCAGGCCAGGCATTTGGGAAAAAATGAATACTTTCCAAATAACACAAAAACCAAACGAGGCAAGGAGTGGCTTATTTCTAGCCCTTTCTCTGCCAATATATGCCATGCCACAATATTTATTCTTCAGAAGAATGGCATACTGATGCCTGAGTACTCATTGAGGTGTTGGCTTCATAGAATTCCAAATAGGAAGCATGAGGCAAGCATTGTTTTGGTCTTTCCTGTCTTTACCCCCATTAAATCAGCATATCCAGAATTTTTCTTCTATCTTACCTCATCTCAAAGGTTGATTTGGAGAAGGGAGCTACGGGGTGGAGAGATGGAAATGGGCAGCAGGCAGCATGAACATTTAGACCTTTTCTCAGTAAAAAGATAAATAGATGAAAAACAAATAAATGAAAGATGAGAGACAGATAGACAGAGCCCTGTATGTATTTCTCTTCCCAGGTGCCCTTTCTTAAAGCATGAAATTCAGTTTCACCAGGGGTCCTTTCTTAGAGCATAAAATTGAGTTTTACCTTCCTCTTCATATCAAGTAGGATATAGAAGGAGAAAAGGAGTTCCCTTATATGAATTTGACCTCTCAACCTTCTAGTTATAATAAAACTAAATGTCTGAGTTTCAAGCTTTCTTTTTAAAAATAGCTTTTGGGACTAGACCCTGGCCAGTTGGTCTATTGTCATGTGTTAAATCCAGATAAGATATAATGCTATACAACATAATCCTTTTTTAGAGATATGGGGGGAAGGGGAAGGGTGGGATAAGGGTGGGTGATTGGGGGGACACTCCTGGGGGTAATTGTAATATCCAGAATCTATACACATTTTATATTATTTTGTTAAAAACTTGTATGGTTGTTCAAAAATAAAAAAATTAAAAAAATAGCTTTTCAAAGTTAAAAATACTTTTTTTCTCTGAGGTAATATCAATTCAGTTTTATGGCTTAACATGGAAAGGTTTCATGGAATAAAGGAATGTGAAAAAGGTATTACTAGTATTTAAAATACTGTGCCTATACATGATAAGATGTCACTAACAATTTCTTCAAGAGTAAAAAGATTTTTACCTTGCTTCTTTACTTTTATGGCAATGGATATTCCTAAGCTATAGGACAAATGTGAAAAGTACTTCTTTTTTAAACTTGAGTTATTTATGAATTGTATTTCTCCTTCTCTTTGAGTTGAATTTTGCCTTGTTTTTAGCCTAGTAAAGTATAACAGAATGAAATCTTATCTGGTTTGAAACATTCTAAAATAAATGGATGATAAATTAGCAAATAACTAATTTTATCTCTTATTATGTTACTTTCCAATTCATTTAATAAAGAATCATGCTACTGTCCAAGATATGGATCCAATATAATTTAAATTATGTCTCATATTTTCATTTATTCATATTATTAATATTTGTATATATTATAGTAAAATTCCTAGAGAAGAGACAGAGTGTATTTTTGCAGACTAAATTGTGAAATGTAGAACAATCATATGTAGGTAGTATTGTCAATAAAACTATTTTGGGTTAAAAAAGAAAATCAGTCCTATTTTTACTCAAAAGTAGTTATTAAAATGCACCAGTAACTGTACATGCCTGATAGAGTTCTAGGTCTTTCCACTTGTGTGACTTTATCTTCACAGAAACTGTATGAAACAGGTAGGATCATCTTAATTTCATATAATAGCAACTGGAAAAAAATTAGGTTACTTAAATAAGTTATAATAGAGTAAATAATGGAGAACAATATTCAAACCAATGTGTTCTTTTTTTTTAAGAGAGAGAATCAGTTTTATTTATTTTTCCATCTGGCCTTGTTTCTGTGACAGTTAGTTCTATATGTTATGCTGGGGTTTGAACCCAGGTCCTCATTGTCGCTCCCATGGCATTCCGGAGTGGGCAGTGGGTGGAACAATCTGGACCAGTTGGACTGTTCCCCGGGAGCCGAAGCAGGACGGGTAGGGGAGGTGGGAAGAGGGGGGTGGGGGAAGGGGGGCGGATAACGCTGGCGGTAGGAATGCAGGACCTTCCTTCCCTTTTCGTGGATCCCTTTCCTCCCAGCCGGGGAGAACAAACTCAGTCTCACACGTGGGTGACATCTTGAAAAACTTCTCTCTCTTTATTTTCCACACACATGGATTGATATAGCTAGAACAGGGCTGCTAAGGGACCAATGGTGAAGCGGCAGACTGGCTTGTTCTAGCCAAAGAGGGACTATTATGTTGGTGACGTTATCTATCACCAACCGGGAAGGTGCAGAGAGAGAGAGAGAGAGAGAGAGTGTGTAGCACTCTGGCGCAGGCGCGTATTCCTTTTTGCTCAGAGCACGCGAAATATGAAGGGGGAGGGAAGAGAAATGTTATGGCGTCCAGTACGGCGATTTTTCTTTTGCACAGAGCCCAACACTCATGAATGCTAGGCAAGCACTCCAACTGCTGAGTCACTGCTCCAGTCCCAAAACCAACAATAGTTGTTTTCATCCTACTAGATCTTCCTATTTTTATCGTAAGAATAATACACTAAAAGTAATTATTTCCTTTAGGAACTTGTGGTATATGTTTACTTCCCAAATAAGATTTAAGGGAAGTAATCTTAATTTTAACTATATTGGATCTTCAATATTGCAAAAAATGTCTATTATTCATAGGCAAAATAAGTGACATATTTTAACCTGGGTATGAGTTTTCGTATTTATTTTTTCTCTTTACCTAGAAAATACAATTGATATCAGAGACTTGGATAATGTGCTAGGAAACATGGGGATTGAACTCACCAAAGAAGAATTTGAAGAACTGAAAAGAAACCTTCCAGTTGATGGTAACTCATTTTAGATATGAAAAAAAAAATTTTAATGAGATCTTAGTCTTGAAGGTTGTGTGTGTGTGTGTGTGTGTGTGTGTGTGTGTGTGTATTTATATATATATATATATTTCTGAAAACTGACTACTATATGATGATAAACATAAAAATTTTCAGGAAAAAAATTTAGTTCTAGACTAAGAACAAAGCCTTCATCATTTTATGCATTTTATATGTAAAATTTTATAATTTTATATATGTTCATATAGAATACAAAGCATTTGACTAGATTGATTCTAATACCATCTTTCACATTAATGAATGTTTAGGAAGCAAGATAAAAGGTGGAGAAGGAAACAAATGGAAGAAAGTTACACACACACATATACACATACACAATTGGTGTTCTTTGCTATTTTTGATATCATTGATAATTCTGACCTTGAAATTTTGCTCCCTTGATTTCTATGTTGTTCTCTAAATCTGTATCTTCTTATTTCTCTCCTATTTCCATGTAATTTTCTCTGGGAAATCTCATTGATATTCATTGTATCACCTATCACACCTGTTGGTTGATGGCATTCAGATCTATATTTTTACATAGACCTCTCTCCTGGGTTTTATCCAAATGCAATTAATCATTCCTTTGTGGGTATTCCATACTATATATCATTTTAGATATATTTTTAATATTTTTAAAGGAATTGATTATTCCCTTGCGCATTCTCCTACTCCTGGATTCTGTCTCATTTGTGCTATCACTATTTAGTCACCTAAACTAGTTAAGTGGAATTAATTTTTTGCCCCTAATATTTCCTATCACTTACTATCTGGTCTACTGTTTTAGTCAGCTTTTTACTTCTGTGACTAAAAGACCTCCAAGAACAATTTTAGAGGAAGAAAAGTTTATTTAGAGGCTCAAGATTTCAAAGGACTCGGTCCATAGTTAGCTAGCTCCATTCCTCATGGCTCAAGGCTCAAGGGAAGGCAAAAGGACACGGCACCCAGGAGGGATGGGGGGGAGAGAGGAGAAGATACACTCAGTAGATACAAAATATGTACCCCAAAAATATGCCCCCAGTGAGCCACCTCCTCCAGCCACAACCTACCTGCCTTTATTAGGGGATTAGTCCACCAATTAGGTTAAGGATCTCATAACCCAATTATTTCACCTGTAAGCCTTCTTGCATTTTCTTACACCTGAGCTTTTGGGGGATACTGCACATCGAAACCATAACATTCTGCCCCAGGCCCCAAAAGCTCATGATCATCTCAGAATACAAAATACATTTAGTCTGTTGTCAAGAGTCTGCATAATCTTAACGGTCCCAAGATTGCCCAAAAGTCCAAGTCCAATGTCTCTCTGTCCCTTCTACCACTGCCAGATTTCAGGCAGGTCCTTTCATTCCTGGCTTCAGCTATTTTGATAACTTCTAACAAGATGACCATCAGAGTGAGCCATATAAAATGCAAATCTGACTACATCACGTCTCAATTTAGAATCACGTATTGACTTTTAGTCACATACTAAAAAATGTCTTAAGTCCTTTAAAAATGGCAAGAAAAAGTTCCTTTGTGATTTGGTTCCTGTTTATCCTATCTAGTATTTTTGCCCTGTAATAATAATGAACTTTAATTCAACTTTTTATAAGAGAATGAAATCACTTTATATCACTTTCTATTTTATATCATGTTTTTTCATCACTTACTTGCTTGGTTTATAATGCCCCCTCTACTTAAAGGGTCTTTTCTTCCAACTTAATCTGAGTAATTCCTCCTCATTGCTTATCAGAGTTGAGAAACACCTTTTTCAGAAAGATTTCCTTTACTACTCAGGTGGCATTAGATACCTCTTCTCTATTTCTCCACAATAAGTATGTATATGTTTTTCATGAACTTGCCATGTTTGTATTGTAAATGTGTATTTGTATTTATTTGCCCATCTCATCTTTTTTTTTAAAGAGAGAGGGACAGAGAGGGGGAGAGAGAGAGAGAAAGAGGGAATAAACTTTTACTTAGTTTTTCATGTGTCCTTTGTTGCTTCAGCAACTTAGTTGTGTATGTGGCGCTGGAGTTTGAAACTGCCTCCTTGTGCATGCTAGGCAAGCAGCAGAACTGCTGAGCCACTGCTCCAGCCCCTATCTTATCATTTTAATGTGAGCTTGAGAATAGGGAAGGAGATATATTATTTATCTTTCTGTATCTAATACCTAAAACAGTATTTTTAGTTATATGAAGTATGCACTCCATAAATCTTGAATGATAGGTGGACAAATAAATGAGTGAACGAATAGATCTTGACAAAGTGAGCTCCTTTTAGTTAAGGTGAAAAAAAAAGATTTGATATATTTTAACAACTTATCTGCAGTAATTATTAGTGACATGGAGAATAAAGACTGGAAACAAACCTTTTGTCTTATTTTTTCCACTAGAGATCCCATTCATAACATTCATGGCATTACCAGAAATGTTCACAGATCTGACCTGCATGGATGGTATTTTCTATAATGTTTTTAAGAAAGTATCATAGCCCAGTAAGGATATATTTTCCCTGGGCCAAATTTTATAGTTTGGTGGTCAAGGACTAGTTTACTAATATAGAATTATCCCTGAAAACTGAGAATTATGCAATTAATAGTGAACCTAATTAATGATGCATAATAATGAACTTAGTCTAGGTTCTGAATCATAATTTTAAAATATTTACCTCTTAATTGTATTATAGCTAAAGGGAAGACTAATCTCAAATCATTGATGGATACAGTACAAGTTATTAGAGGTTAGTGAGAAAGTGCTATAAATTTAAGATCCTAATTCTTTATATCTTTTTATGATAAATTTTAATGAAGTATATGACATAATTATGATGCAATTATTTTTTAGCTTAAGAATTATCACAAAGTGAACATTTCCTCATGGCCATTTGTGTTAGTAAGGTTTTTGTTGATATTGAACAAAATACCTGACATAAGATACTTTAAGAAGGAAAGATCTATTTTGGCTCATGGCTTCAGAAGTTTCAGTCCATGGTCAGCTAGCTCCATTGCTTTAGAATTTAGGTGAAGCAAAATATCATGGTGGAGGGGTGTGTTATTTCTGGCATCTGAGAAGCAAAAAGAGAGAGAGGAAGGGAGGGAGAGAAAAAAAACTGAGGGAGGGAAGGATAGAGAGAGAGAGGAAAGAGAAAGGGGCCAGGGAGAAAATAAAACCTTTTTTAATCACACAGGGATCTGCTTCCTCCAGTTAAGTCTCACCTCTCAGTAGTGCATTCAGATTTCAATGGATTAATCTACTGATAAGATCAGATCTCTCATGATCTAATTTCTTTTCTAAAGCCCCACTTCTGAACATTGCTGCATTGGGGACCAATCATTCAACATATTAGACTTTGGGAGACATTCCAAATACTAACCATAACACCATTTTACTACCATTCAGACCATGAAATAAAAGATTATCAATAATGCAGGAGACCCCTGTATCACAGCATAGTCACTTCCCCCTTTACATTTGGAGGTAATTAGCATTGGCTCTCCTAATTCTTGGGTTTTAGATCTGTTGCTTTAACCCTATTCAATAAAAAATATTTGGAAAAAATTGTGTCTATATTGAACAATTGTGCACATTTGAATTGTCATTATTCTTTAAATAATACAGCATAACTAATTTCATAGCATTTATGTTGTATTATGTATCACAGGTATTGTAGAGATAATTTAAAGGTCATGGGAAGATGTGTGTATAGGTTATATACAAATGCTATATAATTTTATATAAGGTACTTAAACTTTTGCAGGATTTTTTATAAACTTTTAAAAAGTTTTTTATTCTTTTGATGAACATGTAATGATGGCAGCTATTTAAGGGGTACACTGCAATATTTAAACACGTATACAGAATCCTTCTGATCAAATTAGGGTAATTAACATTTCCATCTTCTTATTTAAAAATATAAATATATTTTTATATTTATAAAAATATAAAATAAGTTATTGTGAATTATAGTCACCTCACAGTCCCATGGAACACTAGAATTCATTCCTTTCATGTTTTGATACTATTATCAAACCTCCTTCTCTCTTTCTTCTCCTTCCCTCGCTTCCTAACCTCTAGTAATCACTATTCTACATTCAAACCAACTTTCTTTTTGGCTTCTACATATAAGAGAGAACATGTAATATTTTTAATCCTGTGTCTGACTTATTTCACTAAACAATGCTGTATTTCCATCCATTTTATTGAAAATGACAGGATTTCTCTTTATTATGGTTGAATAAAGTTCCATTGTTCATATATACCACATTTCATTTTTGTTCCTGTTCCTGTAATTATTAGCATTTTTTTCAACTGGTCTTTTTTATTAGTAAATGTAGTTATTGTGTGATCAAAAATGTATATAAAATAATAATGCGATATGTGTATATTCTTAGATTTACCCCAGATCCCTCCCTTTTCTCTCTCCCTTCCCCCTCTGCCCCTTCCCCCCCCCTCTTCAGATACATATCTGTGATTGCCCAAGATTATGTGTTGCTACACCTTTCTTGGGTGTAATATATGAGATTAACTGCCTTTCACACAGGCCAGGGTTTAGCTGTAGCCTCCACAAATGAGTGAAAAAAGTCAACCCTTGGCTCTCTCAGTTGGCTAACTTTGCTCAGCATGATTTCTTCCATCACCATCCATTTACCTTCAAAGGCTGCAATATCATTGTTACATATATATATATATATGTATGTATATCTATATATATTTGTTTCATATATATATTTATCTATATATATATATATCTCACAGTTTTTGGATCCATTCATCCAGTGAACAGCATCTTGGTTGGTTGCATAATTTGTCTATTGTGAATTGAGCTGCTATGAACATAGATTTTGCTGCATCTCTGTAATGTGCTGATTCTAAACTCCACTGGAAAAATACCCGGAAGAGGGATATGTGGATCATATGGTGGATCCATCCTAATTTTTTGAAGATTCTCCACACTGCTTTCTAGAGGCGCTATACCAGTCTTCCATTCTACCAACAGTGTGATAGTGTTGCTATCTCCTCACAACCTCTCTAGCATCTTTTATAGTTTATATTCTTAATTTTTGACAGTCTGACTGGAGTGAGGTGAAATCTTAATGTAGATTTGATTTGCATTTTTCTGATTACTGGTGATTTAGAAAACTTTCTCTTGTATTCATTGGCTTGCTCAATGTCCTCTGTTAAGAAGTTTCTTTTAGCTTTTTGGCCCATTTATTGATTGGGTTGTTTGAGTTTTTGATATTAAGTTTTTTGAGAACTTTGTAAATTCTGGATATTAGTCCCCTGTCAGAAGAATCACAGGTCGTGATTTTCTCCCATTCTGTAGGCAGTCTCTTGACAGTTTTGATCATTTCCGTGGCTGTGCAAAAGCTTTTTAGCTTTGTGGCATCTCACTCACTGATTTTTGGCTTTAATTCTTTCACTTTAGGAGACATGTTGAGAAAATCTTTGCCTGCCCCCAAATGCTGAAGTGTTGGTCCTAACTTTTCTTCCAGCAGTAGCATGTTAGGTGGTTTAATTCCTAGTTCCTTAATCCATTTTGATTTTATTTTTTTGCAAGGTGAAATATAAGGATCTAATTTCAACTTTCTGTAAGTGGCAGAAGGTGCAGAAAGTTTTCTGCAGTTTGTCTAGGACCATTTGTTGAATCGGCTCTCTCCTCTATGTTATGTTTTGACCCCCTTCATCAAAAATCAGATGTTTAAGATTTATGGGTTTGTTTCAGGTCCTCTCTTTTATTCCATTGGTCTTCATTCCTATTTTGATACCAATATCATGCTGTTTTTGTTACAAAAGCTCTATAGTATAGTTTTGGATCTGGATTTACAAAACCACCTGTTTCATCTTTCTTGCTTAGTAATGTTTTGGTTATTTTAGGTTTCTTATTGTTCCAAATGAATTTGAGCATTGCTTTTCCTACATGTGTAAAGAATGACATTGGAATATACTCAAACTTGCTCAGTATATCCTCATCATCAAAAGTTATATCTTCCTGTTTCAGGGCTTCTTTTGCTACTATGTAGTAGCCTTGTTTATCTTTTCTAATTAGTTTATGTTTGAAATCTACCTTGTCAGATATAAGTATTGTGACACCAGCTTGCTTTCTTTGGCCACACGCGTGGTAGATTTTTCCATCCTTTCATCCTTAATCTGTGGATATCATTGGCTCTAAGGTGGGTCTCTTGTAAGCAGCATATTGTTGGATTTTGTTTTTTGATCCAATCTGCTCTTCTGTCTTTTGAGTGGTGCATTGAGACCAGTCCCATTCAGTGTTAGAATAGAAGTGTGTTTGTGGTTCATAGTCATTGTGCATTCTTAGTAAATTCTGTGCTGTTTGGTTTGGTTATTGATAGGATATACCTTGATGGAATTTCCTTTGTTTGTGGGTTTTGAAAGCTGTTTACTTGTTCTTCTATCTGGAGTTTTTCTTTGAGAATTCTTTGAAGGCTGGTTTTCACAAATGCTGCCAGTTTGATCATATCATGAAAAGTTCTTATTTCTCCCCTCAAGTTTGAAGCTGAGTTTTGCTGGGTATAGTATTGTTGGCTGCATGTTGTGGTCATTCAGATGCTGAAAGATCTCCCTCCATGATCTTCTGGCTTGCCAAGTCTGACTGACAAGTCAGAGGTAATTCTTATTGGTTTGCCTCTAAATATGATTTGGCATTTCTCCCTTGCTTATTTTAATATTCTTTCATTGATATCCCTGTTGTATGTTTTGAATATGATGTGTCTTGGTGAGTTTCTCATTTGATTAGGCCTATTGAGTATCCTATAAGCTTGCTGGATGAACATATCTGACTCTATTTTTATATGGGAAAATTTTTCTTTCACTATTTTCTTGAGAATGTTCCTTATATCCTTTATTTGTATTTCAGTTTCTTCCTGTATCCTAGTGCCTCTTATATTATTACTTCTCATTTCATCCCAGACATTTTAAAAATTCTGATTGTGTTCTTTTAGTTGTTTTTCTTTTTTGTCGTCCATATGCTCAAGCTTGCTCAGCCTGTCCTCATTGACAGAAGTTCTTCCTTCAATACTGAGGTTCTATTTTCTACAGAATTTAGTCAATTATTGAACTTTTCCATGGTTCCTCTCATGTCATTGATTGTAAATTTTAGCTCTGTTACTTTCTTTTTATGTCTACTACTTTGATGGTAGTGGTTCTCTACTCTTGAGTTTTTTCATTTATTCTCTTCATTAACTTTTCTTTTAGTTCATTGTTCCGTTTAGTTATCAGATCATTGATAATTTGTGATAGATTTTCTTCCCACTCCCTGCAGGCTCCTTGCTTGGTGAGTTGTGTGTTTAAATTGAACCTCTTCTAGTTTGATTCTTCATCTTTGAAGAGCTTCTTCTGGATCTTTGAATTGGGGTTCCCTGTGTGGAAGCCAGGCCCGTCTCTGGGTACTACTTCTTTACATGTCAAGGGGTAGGTTAGACACCACCTCTCTGATGACCTTTTTATTCTAGGGAGCTGTTTTTGCCTGGAGCCTTGTTTTGTTGCACCTTTTGTATATAGGTTCCAGGACTCAGACTTGGCACCTGGTGGGGTTGGTGCACAGCCTACTCTGTTGTTGAAGCTAAGCAGTAGAGTGTGCTGCTGGGTGCTAGGAACTCAAAGGTGTGGGGCAGACCAGAATGGACTCACCTATGTGCTGTGCTGGAATTTGGGCTCCTTGGTGATGGGATGGGCCCAATATATCTGGACCTTGTAGTTGTGCATGACAGTGGGGTGGTGTCTATGTGTGAGGTCCTTGGAGATGTCCAGTGCACCTACCAGAGTCTGGGAATGCATGGTTGTGGGGTGGGGGTCTGATTAGTGTTCTTTGCACTCCTTAAATTGAAGCTAATTCTTGGTCTGAAATCTCTATTTGGTTGTTTCCCTTTGAGTCTTTGTTGTTAGGTTGGCGGTTGTGTCACATCCCTTGCTTTAGTTGAGACAGTATTGGGAAAGCTGAGTTCAGAAGCCTAATCCCTAACCTGTGCTCTGTGAATGTCCCTTAAGATTTTTTAGCTCCTCAGGAACAAGTTAGGAGATCATCAATATGAATGATCAATGCATACAATAAACAGTATTAAATTGGTTATTTTGTACCAACTATATCCCAGAGTTAAATTCCACTTATGAAACAAATCTTAGTATTAGTCATTACTTTTGGCAACAATAATATTTAACTTTCACTTATGTCAGGCTTCAAAGCGTACAATAATTAATGAGTTTGGCATTCATGGTGATAATGATTACACAGTAGTAATAATGGGAGGTCAAATAGCATAGACTAATTAGAAGCCAAGGAAAGAAGTGAAATTAAGAGGAAGTTAGAGAGGAGGTTTTATTGTCTGAGTGTGAACAGAGAGAAAACAGAGGAGGTGAAGGATTTTCTGGAGAAAAAAGAACAGAACAGAATAGAGTAGAAAAAAACAAAACAAAACAAACAAACAAAAAAATCCAGCTACTATTTTTACGTGTCCATGAAAACTTATCCAGTTGGCCATCAAGAACATGTCAAAAACCAGAAAGGAAAAAAAAATTTTTTTTCTTAGTGAAAATTTGGAAGTATAATCACTGAGGTCATCTCTCTGTTACACATAGGGAGCAGGTATTAACTATCCACCTAAGTTTTGTTAATAGAATCTCTCCATCTGAAATTATGTGTCCTCAGACTCCTGGGTGCTCAGGGTAGAGATTTCAATGAAGAGATCTGATTAAGGAATGTTCAGAGATCTGGTCGATGCCAGCCTCCCTGGGAATCTGAAACTCAGGATTTTTATGGCTTTTATGTGCAGGATTTGAGATGTTTTCAATATTTCCTCTTCTGCTTGTACTCCTGGTCCCTCCAGGCTTTTTGAGTAGGGATGGAGGTCTCTTATTGCTCCTACCCCAGCTTAGCTTATCATGTGAGCCTTCCAGATGGGATATTAGGGTGTACAGGGCTAGCGAGGCTCCCCTATATTCCACAAACCTGAATCTCCCTGTGCTGAGTGGGGACTGGGCCTGTGCCATGGCTCCTCTTCCAGGATCAGCCTCTGAGTTGTGGCTGGCTCCTGGCGCAATTACGGAGTAGCCTCTTCTGAGCTACTGACTCACTCCTGCTGAATCATTGGTTCCAAAAGACTCCAGATTCTCGCTTACACAGGCAGCTGAGAGACACTGTTCTCCCCTTGCACAGTAGAGGTCAGTAGGGGTGTCTCTTGCCCAAATTCATGGTTCCTTATAGAACTCGGCTTTTCCGAGGCAGATTGGACTGCCGGTTATGATTCGGCTCCTCAATCACTCTCTTATTGATCTGGGAAAATGGGCAGACCTGTAGCTGCCCGGGCATCCTAGCTGCAATGGATAAAATCCCTCTTTTCTACTAGCTGTAACCAAATCTTTGATCTTCCAAAAGTCTCCCTTAACTAGTGCCATATTCTGTTTATGATTTTCCCCAGTACGTACCTTGCAGTGATGTTGCTGTGCTGGAGATTTTTCCTCTGATCACAGAGCTGAGTGCACAGCAGCCTTCCTGCAGCCTGCCATCTTTCTGCATCCTATTCTATATACCACATTTCTTTACCCATTCATTCTTAGATGGGTACCTATGTAAATTCCATATCTTGGCTATTGTGAAACAGTGCTGCAATAAACAGCAGTGTATGTGTCTCTTTGATGTAATGAGAATTACCCTTTCTTTGGATCCTTACTGGAAGTTGTTGTTAGTATTAGTCTTTTTTATAATAGTCATTCTTGCTTTGATGAGATATTATTTCATTGTGGTTTTGATTTGCATTTCCCTGATGATTAATGATGTTGAATATTTCCTCTTTTGATAAATTTCTGTTTAGATCTGTAGCCAATTTAAAAATTATATTTTTGGGGGCATTTTTGGCACTCTTTTGAGTTCCTTGCATTCTGAATAGTAATCCATTTTTTTTTTAAAGAAAGAGGGGATAGTGAGAGAGAAGCAATTTTTTTTTTTTTTTTTTAGTTTTTCATGTGACTTTCATTCCTCTGACACTTCGTTGTGTATGTGGTGCTGGGATTTGAACTCATATACTCGCGCTTGCAAGGCAAGTGCCACAATTGCCGAACCACCACTGCAGCCCCAGTAATGCATTTTTTGATAACTAGTTTATTTTCATAATTTTGTAGATTATCTTCTAACCTCTGTTAATCATTCTCTTTGCCTTACAGAAGCTTCTCAGTGTGGTTCAGTACCATTTGTCTAGTTTTGGTTATGTTGCCTTTGCTTTTGGTGTCTTATCCCCAAAAAATCTGCACCTATTTCAATGCCTTGAAATTGTTCTCTCACTTTCCCTCATGTTTTCTTCTAGAAGTTTCATTCTTTTAGGCCTTATATTTGGGCCTTTGGTGTTTACTTTGGTACATGGTGAGAAACTGGGGACATTTTAGTTTGCTGCATGTGGATAGTTTTACCCGCTCCATTTATCAAAAAGGTGGTCTTTTTTCCCCCCACCATATGTTTTGGATGGCTTTGACAAGGGTCATTTGGCTTCAGATATCTAGATTTTTTCCTAGGGTCTCTATTTTGTTCCATTGGTCTGTAGCCTCATGACATGCTGTTTTGGTTATTATTAGTACTATAGTATGTCTTGACATCAGGTATTATGATGTATCCTACTTTGTTCTTTTTGTTCAAGATTGCTTCAGCTATTTGAATTCTTTTGTCCTTCCATATAAAGGAATGTCATTGATATGTTGATGAAGACAGCATTGATTCTGTGCCTTGCTTTAGGTAGGGTGGGTATTTAAAAGTTTATTTCTTCCAGTCCATGAACTTAGGAGGTCTTTTCACTTTTTTGTGTCATCTTCAGTTTATTGCCACCAGCGTTTTGTAATTTTAAATGCAGACATCTTTCATTTCCTTGGTTGAATTTATTCCTAAGTATTTTAATTTTTATAGTTATTCTGAGTGGGATTGTTTCATGATTTCTTTTTTGAAAAGCTCAGTATTAGCATATAAAAATGCTACTGATTTTTGAATGTTAAGTTTATGTCCTGCAACTTTGCTGTATTTGTCAGTTCTTTTTTTTTTTTTTTTTTTTAAAGAGAGAGAGGTGGGGAGAGATAGTTAAAGAATCAGTTTATTTATTTTTTATCTGGTCTTTATTTCTCCAACAGTTAGTTGTGCATGTGGTGCTAGGGTTTTAACCTGGGTCCTCATGCTTGCCAGGCAAGCACTCTACCACTGAGCCACTGCTCCAGCCCCTACATTTGTCTGTTCTAATAGTCTTGATAGAGTATAAGTTTTTCTGTATATAGAATTATATCAACTGAAAAGAGGTATAGTTTGATTTCCCCTCTTCCTGTTTGTATGTTGTTTATTTGTTTCTCTTGCCTAATTGCTCTGGCTAAGATTTCCAGTATTATGTTGAATCAGAATGCTGAGAGTATGCATACTTGTTCCAGATCTTAGAGGAAACACTTTCAGCTTTTCTCCATTCAATATGATGTTAACTGTGAGTTAGTCATATATGTCTGTTCTAATTTTGAGATGGGATACTACTGTACCCAGTTTGTTCATTGTTTTTATCATGAAATGATGTTGAATTTTATCAAATGCTTTTTCTGTATCTGTGAAGATGATCAAAAGGTTTTTAGCCTTTACTCTGTTGATGTGTGATGCATTACATTTATTGATTTGTGTATTCTGAAATACCCTCACATATCTAAGATATATTCCACTTGATCATAGTGAATGTTAATTTTTTGTTTTTGCCTTGTCTGATTTTGTTATGAGATTAATGCTGAACTCATAGAATGCATTTAGTGTTTCTTTCATTTTTTTGGAATAATTTGAGAAGAATTGGTGTTAATTCTTCCTTAAAAGTTTGGTAAATTCAGCAATGAAGTCATCTAGTCCTGGACTTTTCTTTTTTGGGAGATGTTTTATTACTGATTCAATATCATTACTCATTATTGGTCTATCCAGGTATGCTATATCTTCATGGTTAAATTTGGATAGGTTTTGTGTTCTGAAATTAATGTATTTCTTTTAAGTTTTTCCATTTATTGGCATTTTTGTTCATAATAATCCCTAATGATTCTTTTTATTTCTGTGGTATCAGTTTTAATGTCATGTTTTTCATTTCTGATTTTATTTATTTGAGTTTTCTTTCTTTATTTCTTGGGAGTCTATCCAAAGGCTTGTCAGGGTTTTTTAAATAGCTTCATAAAACCCCTCTTCATCATTTTTTTTAGCATTTTTAAACTATTTCATTGTTTTTCTGCTCTGATTTTTGGCATTTCTTTCCTTCTGGTACTATTGGGTTTTATTAGCTCTTTTCTAGATCCTTGGGATGCGTCATTAGATTGTTTAAAATCTTTTTCTTTTTTGATGTTGTTACTTATTGTTTCTAATTTCTCTCTTACTGTGTTCTGCTTTTGCTGTATCCATAAGTTGTGGTACATTGTATTTCCATTTTAATTTGTTTCAGAAATTTTTAAATTTCCTTTTTGAATTCTTCAGTGACCCATTATTCATTCCATAGCATACTTTAAGTCTTCGTATATGTATACAATTTTTAAAGCTGCTTTTACTTTTGACTTCTAGTTTTATCCCATTGTCATATAAGATACATGATGTGATTTTGATTTTTTAAAATTTGGTGAGGCTTATTTTGTCTCTGGTTTGATTATTTGGTCTATCCTAGAGAATGTTCTGTGTATTAATGAAAAGAATGTTCATTATTCAGCTGTTTGATGAAATGTTCATTAACATTAACAAATGTTAATTAGGCCTGTAGTATAATTTAATTCTCATGTTTATTTTTTTGTCTGGATGATCTTTCCATTAATGAAAGTAGTGTGTGTCTTAAGTTGCTCATTTTTATTCTATTGATACCTGTCTCTCCCTTTAGACATAATACTTATTGTATAAAGTTCAATGCTTTATCATTAGGTATGTATACATTTACATGTTATATCTTCTTGTTTAATTAATTCCTTGGTCATTATAAAGTGGCCTTGTTACTTTTTTTATTTTTAACAGTTTTTGTCTTAAAATCTTTTTTCTTTTTTTTGATGTAGGTCTATCTACTCCTGTTCACTTCTGACTTTATTTTGTGTGGAATATCTTTCTCCATCTTTTACTTTCAGTCTGTGTGTGTCTTTACTGGTGAAGTCAGTTTCTTATAGAAAGTGTATCTTTGGGTCTTGGGCTTTGTTTGTTTGTTTTTAAATCCTTTTCGCCAGTATGTATCTTTGAATTAGGGAATTTAATACATTTACATTAAAGGTTGTTATCAATAGATAACAACCTAAGTAATGTAAGTTCCTACCCTGGAACAAAGGTAAATAAGGACTCTAGGTAGTTCACCTTCCTGGACTCCATGCCTGTGGTATCTGTGGAGCTTTCCTCTCACTAGGGTTGCAGGTATATACTACAATGGAGCCTACTGGGATTTTCCCATCACCTTTCCCTTTAGGATTGCAGTTGCTGGTGTGCTTTATTGCACTCTCTATTCTGCTATCCCAGGTTTCCATGCCTTACAGGGTTCCTGCCTTTCCCTTGCTGGATTCCAGTGCCACTTGCCTCAAATGCAGCTGTTTATTTCTTGTCATTGTTATTCTTTGTGGAGGAGTGAATACTGGGCACTTCTGTTCAGCCATCTTCCCATTCTTCCCCTTCCACCAGTTTTGGTATCTGTATGGGTCCCTCCAAATAATCCTCTTGCTACCAAGGGACAACTATACTATTCTAAGTTCTGGGACCACAGAATTATTATTTTTTTGCATTTAAAATTTTATATGAATGAAAACATAAATCTATATTCCACTATTTCTTACTCTTCACTCAACCAGATGTCATGTTATTCTCTGTGATTCATCTGGATTGTTGCATGTAGCAGAAGTTAATACCAATAAAGTGCAATCAAGCAGAAACCTTTAAGGAGCCTACTTTGGTACATGGAATGGTTTTTATTTATTGGTTGTACCTGTATACATTGTTGTGTAATATTTCATAGATAAATATATGAACATTTATTGTTCATTCTACTGTCAAAGGTCATTTCTAGTTTTGAGCAATTGCAAACCATACATCACTATGAACATTGTTATGTGCATGGTTCTGTGGCTATATGTCCAGAAATCAAATTGGTTTGTAATAATTGCTATTATTTTGCTTAGTATTTTTGTAGGTTGGTTTGAAATGCACTTTTCTTGTAATGTTAATGTTCTTAGGTTTCAAAATATTCTGAATTAGAATTAATTAATTACTAATTAATAGATAATATTTCCTTTTTCCTTTTCTTTGGAAGAGTTTGTATTCATTTGTATCATTCAGAGATGAAATCCTCTAAGGCTGTAGATTTCTATGTGGGAACATTTTAAATGACCTTTTCATTTGTCTTAATATAAGACTTATCAAGACTTCCTCTTGCATTATTGCTGAATTGTGTTTTTCTAGGATGTTTTTTATTCTGAGTGTTCAAAGTACTCATATAATGTTCATAATATATTCTTATTATCTCTTGAGTATCTGTAAGATCCATATCAATGTTTTTCTTTGTGATTAGGCATATTAGTTATGTGTGTTATCTCTCTTTTTTCTTTGTCAGTCTTCATGGAGGTATTTATCAATTTTGTTAGCCTACCAATGCTCAAATTTTGGCCATTTTATTCTACTTATTTAAAGACTGTTCTCTTTTTCAGTAATCCATGCTTTTGTCTTTATTACTTATTTTCTTCTACTTTGAAAGGAGATTAATTTGCTGTTAATTTCTAACTTTTTGAGACATGAATCTTAAGTGGTTGTTGTTTTTATCTTTTCTAGTTATATTTAAGACTAAATTTCTCTCTTGGCACATTCTTAACTTACAAGTTTTAATATACAATATTATCATTATAATTAGAATATATTCTAACCTCCAGTTGGAATATATTTATTTTTTATTTTTTTTATTTTTTTTCCAAAATTATTGGTTTATTTATTTGTCCATTGGTAAAAATAAACTTTTTCACATGCAATTTAAATTAATACACTTCAAAGTTACAATTTTCTAACAAGATATTTTTCAATTGCAGTACAGAATTGCTAAAAGAAATATTTTTTCTTTTAATATGAATCAACAGTTTCCTGATTTAGCTTTGTATTAAACTATTTTCTGTAATTCACTCTGACTTCCCACCTCAATTTGAGCACTTGATGTCCACTGGCTGAACCTGCACCTCCTTTATGCCTCAGTTCTCTGCAGCAACTCTCGAGTACAAATTATTCTCGAGTACAATTATTCTTTTAGGTAATAAGCAGATAAAATCTCAAAAACCCTCTTATTTTGTTGTTACCCACATCTGAAAGAGACAATGTAGTTTAATCGTCAAGAGCATGAACTCGGATCTCAGGTTTTAGGGTTCAAATCTCAGCTGAGCTGAGTGACTTGGCAAGTCACTTTAGCGCTTCTTAAGCTTTACTATTTTTTCATTTTATAGTAGACATGTTAACCATTCCTACCTCACTGGTTATTGTGAAGTAAGTCAACACATGTACAGCTGCGCAGAACAGTACCCGCATGTGATGCTATGTGCTATGCAAGTTGTCACTATGCCATGTCACTCCGTTTTCATTTTCCTTGAGTGCCTCTTCTTAGAATCTGTCTGGGGAACTAAAACCCCTGTGCTATCTTTGCATGGTGTTGCATGACTAATCCTCTTGATTCATTTCTCTTCACAAGCTCAGTCTTCCATACTGATCTGCTCTTTCTGGAGGCCTTTATTTCTACCAGTACAAATTCCATTTCCCCAAATTCCTGATGACTCATTGTTATCTATCTGCAAACATCTCAGTCCACTGAAGCCTAACCATGTTAGGCCATCTAAAATGCAATTTACTGACATTGATAATAGATTGCCATTCATGGTTTTCAAGGCACATAAAATACAGGTCTGCTGTGCTATACAATCTCAAGCTGTTTCGTTAATAGGTTATAGTTAGCTTTATCTTGGCTTAACTTGACAGAGTGACTATAGTGACCATGTCTCTCTACTAAACTGATTAAGGAGAAAGTCATGCTTTCAATTCACCGAATTCCACAGGAGAGCTTATGAGCTTAAGGAAGTGGAAGGTAGGACAATTAGAATATAAGCTACAGTTTCAAATTAAATGTGAACTTGAATTTTATTTTATTTTATTTTTTTCCACATTTATTAGAAGTATATTGCGATACAGGATACAGATGAGGGGGAAACATTGTCAAAACTGTAGCAATCAATGTGTATAAACTTTGATAACCAGGGGTAATGCTAACACATAGATAAGCTACTATGGGTTTCATCTATTGCAGTTTCCCCCAGAAGAACTCATGTGTTAATTGGGTAT